>JAVSCE010007549.1:0-73666 GCA_032199065.1 Smutsia gigantea
AGAAGAGCCTCAAACCAAGAATATTGTATCCAGCACGATTATCATTTAAATATGATGGAGGGATTAAACAATTTCCAGACAAGCGAAAGTTGAGAGAGTTTGCCTCTCATAAACCACCACTACAGGATATCTTAAATGGACTGCTCTAGATGGAAGCACACCTAAGGCTAAAAAGATGTCACTAGAGAAAAAAAAATCATAGCAAAAAAGCAGACCATCCAAATACTAACTAAAGGCAAAGAATAAAACACCTATTATAGAAAGAATGGAGGAGGAGGAATAAGAAGGGAGAGAAATAAAGAAACATCAGACTGTGTTTACAATAACTTAACAAGAAAGTTAAGTTAGATTGTTAGATAGGAAAGAAGCAACCTTGAACCCTTGGTAACCACGAATCTAAAGCCAGCAATAGCAATAAGTACATATCTATCAATAATCACCCTAAATGTAAATGGACTGAATGCACCAATCAAAAGACACAGAGTAACAGAATGGATAAAAAAGCAAGACCCATCTATATGCTGCTTACAAGAAACTCACCTCAAATCCAAAGATATACACAGACTAAAAGTGAAGGGATGGAAAAAGATATTTCATGCAAACAACAAAGAGAAAAAAAGCAGGTGTTGCAGTACTTGTATCAGACAAAATAGACTTCAAAACAAGAAAGTAGCAAAAGAAAAGAAGGACATTACATAATGATAAAGGGGTCAGTCCAACAAGAAGATATAACCATTATAAATATATATGCACCCAACACAGGAGCGCCAGCATATGTGAAACAAATACTAACAGAATTAAAGGAGGAAATAGACAGCAATGCATTCATTTTAGGAGACTTCAACACACCACTCACTCCAAAGGACAGATCAACCAGACAGAAAATAAGTAAAGACACAGAGGCACTGAACAACACACTAGAACAGATGGACCTAACAGACATCTACAGAACTCTACACCCAAAAGCAACAGGATACACATTCTTCTCAAGTGCACATGGAACATTTTCCAGAATAGACCACATACTAGGCCACAAAAAGAACCTCAGTAATTTCAAAAATATTGAAATCCTACCAACCAACTTCTCAGATCACAAAGGTATAAAACTAGAAATAAATTTTAGAAAGAAATCAAAAAGGCTCACAAATACATGGAGACTTAACAACATTCTCCTAATTAATCAATGGGTTAACGACCAAATCAAAACAGAAATCAAAGAATATATGGAGACTAATGACAACAACAACACAAAGCCACAACTTCTGTGGGACGCAGCAAAGGCAGTTCTAAGAGGAAAGTATATTGCAATCCAGGCCTATTTAAAGAAGGAAGAACATTCCCAAATGAATAGTCTAAAGACACAATTACTGAAATTGGAAAAAGAAGAACAAATGAGGCCCAAAGTCACCAGAAGGAGGGACATAATAAAGATCAGAGAAGAAATAAATAAAATTGAGAAGAATAAAACAACAGAAAAAATCAACAAAACCAAGAGCTGGTTCTTTGAAAAAATAAACCATACAGATAAACCCCTAGCCAGACTCATTAAGAGAAAAAGAGAATCTACACACATAAACAGAATCAGAAATGAGAAAGGAAAAATAACGATGGACCCCACAGAAATACAAAGAATTATAAGAGAATATTATGAGAATCTATATGCTAACAAGCTGGAAAACATAGAAGAAATGGACAACTTCTTAGAAAAATACAACCTTCCAAGACTGACCAAGCAAGAAACAGAAAAACTAAACAGACCAATCACCAGTGACGAAATCGAACTGGTAATCAAAAAACTACCCAAGAACAAAACCCCCGGGCCTGATGGATTCACCTCTGAATTCTACCAGACATATAGAGAAGAAATAACACCCACTCTCCTGAAAGTTTTCCAAAAAATAGAAGAGGAGGGAATACTTCCAAACTCATTCTTTGAGGCCAGCATCACTCTAATACCAAAACCGGGCAAAGACCTCACCAAAAAAGAAAATTACAGACCAATATCCCTGATGAACGTAGATGCAAAAATACTCAACAAAATATTAGCAAACCGAATTCAAAAATACATCAAGAGGATCATACACCATGATCAAGTGGGATTCATCCCAGGGATGCAAGGATGGTACAACATTCGAAAATCCATCAACATCATCCACCACATCAACAAAAAGAAGAACAAAAACCACATGATCATCTCCATAGATGCTGAAAAAGCATTTGACAAAATTCAGCATCCATTCCTGATTAAAACTCTCAACAAAATGGGTATAGAGGCAAGTACCTCAACATCATAAAGGCTATATATGACAAACCCACAGCTAACATCATACTTAACGGCGAGACGCTGAAAGCTTTTCATCTAAGATCGGGAACAAGACAGGGATGCCCACTCTCTCCACTGTTATTCAACATAGTACTGGAGGTCCTAGCCACAGCAATCAGACAAAACAAAGACATACAAGGCATCCAGATTGGTAAAGAAGAAGTCAAATTGTCACTATTTGCAGATGACATGATACTGTACATAAAAAACCCTAAAGACTCCATTCCAAAACTACTAGAACTAATATCTGAATTCAGCAAAGTTGCAGGATATAAAATTAACACACAGAAATCAGTTGCTTTCCTATACACTAATGATGAACTAACAGAAAGAGAAATCAGAAAAACAATTCCATTCACAATTGCATCAAAAAGAATAAAATACCTAGGAATAAACCTAACGAAGGAAGTGAAAGACCTGTACTCTGAAAACTACAAGACACTCCTAAGAGAAATTAAAGAGGACACTAACAAATGGAAATGCATCCCATGCTCTTGGCTAGGAAGAATAAATATTGTCAAAATGGCTATCTACCTAAAGCAATCTACAGATTCAATGCAATCCCTATCAAACTACCAACAGCTTTCTTCAATGAACTGGAACAAATAATTCTAAAATTCATATGGAACCACAAAAGACCCCGAATAGCCAAAGCAATCCTGAGAAGGAGGAATAAAACAGGGGGAATTACACTCCCTGACTTCAAGCTCTACTACAAAGCCACAGTAATCAAGACAATTTGGTATTGGCACAAAAACAGACCCACAGACCAGTGGAACAGAATAGAAAATCCAAACATTAACCCAAACATATACAGTCAATTAATATTTGATAAAAGTGCCTTGGATATACAATGGGGAGATGACAGCCTCTTCAGCAGCTGGTGTTGGAAAAACTGGACAGCTACATGTAAGAGAATGAAACTGCACTACTGTCTAACCCCATACACAAAGGTAAACTCAAGGTGGATCAAAGACCTGAATGTAAGTCATGAAACCATAAAACTCTTAGAAAAAAACCCAGGCAAAAATCTCTTGGACATAAACATGAGCGACTTCTTCATGAACATATCTCCCCGGGCCAGGGAAACAAAAGCAAAAATGAACAAGTGGGACTATATCAAGCTGAAAAGCTTCTGTACAGCAAAGGACACCATCAGTAGAACAAAAAGACATCCTACAGTATGGGAGAATATATTCATAAAAAACATATCTGATAAAGGATTGACATCCAAAATATATAAAGAATTCATGCACCTTAACAAAGAAAAAGCAAATAATCCAATTAAGAAATGGGCAGAGGACATGAATAGACACTTCTCTAAAGAAGAAATTCAGATGGCCAACAGGCACATGAAAAGATGCTCCACATTGCTAATCATCAGAGGAATGCAAATTAAAACCACAATGAGATATCACCTTACACCAGTTAGGATGACCAACATCCAACAGACAAGAAACAACAAATGCTGGCAAGGATGCAGAGAAAGGGGAACCCTCCTACACTGCTGGTGGGACTGCAAATTAGTTCAACCATTGTGGAAAGCAGTATGGAGGTTCCTCAAAAAACTCAAAATAGAAATACCATTTGACCCAGGAATTCAACTCCTAGGAATTTACCCTAAAAATGCAGCAGCCCAATTTGAAAAAGACAGATGCACCCCTATGTTTATTGCAGCACTATTTACAATAGCCAAGAAAGGAAGCAACCTAAGTGTCCATCAGTAGATGAATGGATAAAGAAGATGTGGCACATATACACAATGGAATATTATTCAGCCATAAGAAGAAAACAAATCCTACCATTTGCAACAACATGGATGAAGCTGGAGGGTATTATGCTCAGTGAAATAAGCCAAGCCGAAAAAGACAAGTATCAAATGATTTCACTCATATGTGGAGTATAAGAACAAAGAAAAAATACTGAAGGAACAAAATAGCAGCAGACTCACAGAACCCAAGAATGGACTAATAGTTACCAAAGGGAAAGGGACTGGGGAAAATGGGTGGGAAGGGAGGGATAAGAGGGTAAAAGGGGCATTATGATTAGCAGACGTAATGTTGGGGGGGCACGGGGAGGGCTGTACAGCTCAGAGAAGACAAGTAGTGATTCTATAGCATCTCACTACACTGATGGACAGTGACTGTAATGGGGTTGGTGGGGGGGAACTGATGAAGGGGTAGTTTAATAACCATAATATTGCACATGTAATTGTAGATTAATGATAATAAAATAAATTATATAAATAAATTAATTAAATTAAAATAAAAAAATAGGTGGAGAGCCTGAACAGACACTTCTCCAAAGATGAAATACAGATGGCCAACAATCACATGAAACGATGCTCCACATCACTAATCATCAAGGAAATACAAACTAAAACCTCAATGAGATATCACCTCATACCAGTTAAGATGGCCAACATCCAACATACAAGAAACAATAAATGCTAGCGAGGATGCAGAGAAATGGGAACCTTCCTACACTGTTGGTGGAAATATAAATCGGTGCAACTATTGTGAAAAGCAATATGGGGGTTCCTCAAAAAACTAAAAATAGAAATACCATTTGACCCAGGAATTCCACTCCTATGAATTTACCTGAAGAAAACAAGATCCCTGATTCAAAAAGACATATGCACGCCTATGTTTATCGCAGCACTATTTACAATAGCCAAGAAATGGAAGCAACCTAAGTGTCCATTCGTAGATGAATGGATAAAGATGTGGTACATATACACAATGGAATATTATTCAGCCATAAAAAGAAAACAAATCCTACCATTTGCAATAACATGGATGGAGCTAGAGGGTATTATGCTCAGTGAAGTAAGCCAGGCAGCGAAAGACAAATACCAAATGATTTCACTTATTTGTTAAGTATAAAAACAAAGCAAAACAGAAGGAACAAAACAGCAGCAGACTCACAGACACCAAGAAGGGACTAGTGGTTACCAAAGGGGAGGGGTTGGGGAGAGTGGGTGGTGGAGGACGAAGGGGCTTAAGGGGCACAATCATTCACAATCACAATATAGGGTGGTCATGGGAACAGTAATATAGCATGGAGAATACCGTTAATGATTCTGTAACATCTTACTACATTGATGGACAGTGACTGCACTGGAGGAGGTGAGGGCTTGATAATATGGGTGAATGTTGAACCACTGTGTTGTGTATTTGAAACCATCATAAGACTGTATATCAATGTTACTTTAATTAAACAAAGAAGAAGTGTTTTCCTGAGTTCTGTGAATCACTCTAGCAAATTAATCGATTTTAAGGCAGAGGTCCTTGGAACCGCCAATCTGTAGCCAATTGGTTAGAAACACAGGCAACATCCTAGGGCTTGTGACTGGCGTATGGAGTGGAGTTTGGAGGGCAATCTTGTAGGATGGAGCCCTTAACCTGAGGGATCTATTGCTGTCTTCAGGAAGATAGTGTCAGAATTGAGTTTTCAGACACTCCACTGGTGTTTGAGAATCACCTGGTGTCGTGCATGGGAAAACCCCCTTACACATACACACAGACACTGGAATTGGGTCTGAGAATCCAAGAGGATTTCCTCTTCTCTTTCCAAAGGCAAATGGTCATAAGATGCCACCCGATACTAGGCATCATCCACAATCTATGCATCTTATCTCCCAAACCCATGGTTTCTAACCTTTGCAAAGCAGTAATTTTCCCACCACTAGAGAGCCCATATCTCAAGTCCTCAAGAAAAACCTCAAAAGCTCTCTCATTTCTCTCCAATTCCATGTATTATTACCTAAGCAGTTGATCTGTAGCTCCCTTGTCTGGGCACCATCCAGGATGGAAAGGAAGAGAGGGCACAGTTTCTCCCGGAAGTGGCCTGAAAGCATCTCAGCTGCCATTGGTGAAGAGTACAACTTCCCATAGAGGTAACAGACAGAAGCTTGCACCCCCTCGTTGGGGTATACCAAGCCTCTCAACAGATGCTCCATCAGGTCACCTGTCCAGGAAAAAACAAGGGCTGAGGGAACCTCACAATGTCAACTACAATATGAAACCCCAAACTACTGCCCCCAATGGAGTAGTAATGGTAATTCCCTATAATTCTCCACAATAAATTATTTCTAGACATGTAATCAAAAGGGAAAACCAAGGCTTAGAGAAGTTAACTGATTTACCCTTGGGTAATCCTCTGTGAGATATTTGCTTGAAAAAAACATGTTTCTTTATTCCAGAATTAATTCCTCCTTCCATCCAGATGAAAGGTTCATAGTAAGTAATTAATTATGTGCTAAAATAATGAATAAAAATAGCCCAAGACCAGAGTCAAGAAACAGTTTTTTTCAAATTGGCCAACACAGAGCATATTTTGCAGATGGGGAAACTAAAGCCTTGAGAAGGAAGGTAATGACAACCCCCAGTGTATATAGAATGGATCACCTAGATGAAGTGTGATCAAAGCAGATGAGAGGGTAGTGGCAGCTCTTCCCCAGAAATCACTCACCATGCTTCACTACAAGCTTGTCTGCCAGAGCAGGGATGGCATCCACCAACTTGCCAAGAAGGGTGAGGGTGGCCAGGCTGCCTCGCATGGAGGGCATATTACACAACTACAGGAAGTGAACACATTCCGCTCTATAAATCAGGACCGTGGCAGATCTCCTACCAAGATTTGCACTGTCCACACCAAAGCCTGTATTGTGTGTGTCTCTTACCACAATCAGTAATCAGTCTCTTTAGCTAAGTGTCTATCTCTGCTATTGGACTGGGAAGCCCAGAGGAAAGGGATTAAGTCAGATTCCTCTGAGTCCTCAGTACATATTTGTTAAACTGAATTAAAATGAGCATATTTTGTCTCCCATAGGACAAGAATCTGGGGAGTAAAAGTTGAAAACATCATAAAAACAGAATTCTGGCTCAGTGCAAAAAATACATATATTATTATTATCCCCATCATCATTATTACAGCTCCTATTATTGAACACTCTATGTACCAGGCACTATGCTTAATGTTCTACAGAAAGAATCAGTATATATTTCACCTTTTCTACTGACTAGCTGTAGCACCTGTCTTCTGGTGGGAAATAACTGTACCAACTTCATAGGGTTATTGGGAGGACTAAATGACATATGACATGTACACAGAAGGTGCTCAAAAGTGTCACATGGCATCATCATGATAAGCACTGATATGTATAATAATAAATTCAATCTGATATAGTAGTCACATGCAGAGTAATTATAATAATTTAATTTATAATTAAATGTTGCTCTTGGTGTTAACATGAACATTTGTCTTCCTTTTGCAAAAAAAAATTAAATATTATTATTCTGATTCTATTCTTAAATCTTAAACACAATGCAAAAGCTGCTTGTTTAATTGATATCTTTGACTATACTGAAGAAAGCAAGTTAAACATACCCACTCAGTACCCACCTTAAATGCTAATAAAAGCAAATACCTTCAGTACAAAATATTGTATACAATTCAAACCAAATAAAAATACATAGTGAACATATTTCCTTGGTAAATTCATCAAGGAAACCTGTATTGTATTTAGGAGGATGTAGAGAATGGCCATGAGATGATTATGCCAGAAAGATAGGACTTCACCACATGGAGGTAGCATCTGGGGGACTGAGAAGGGAAGGAAGGAAGCTGCAAAGAGTATTGGAACAGGATCACAAGACATGGGCCCTAGCTCTGGCTCTGCCACCAACACAGTGACCTTAGGAAGCCCCTTTTCCTCTCTGGATTTCAATCCCCATCTATCCAAAAAAGGGTTGGCCCAGCTCTGATACCTGAGGATTCTCAGGGGTACTCAAGAACCCACAGTTATTTACTGACCTCTTTGTGGCACTCATCCAGCAGGCAATGAATGGTCTGCTCTAACTTCAGCTGAGTTGTAAGCTGGATAAGGACTGAGAAGACACAGTAGCATTACTAAACAGGAGACAACCCCTGGCCCAGAGTTCACCTTTCATAGCCCTGCTACTCAAAATCATTTGCTTGTGTTAATTGGTATTAGTTTTTTCTAACTCCTGCATTAAACTATGTGTGCACATCCAAACCAAAGAATTTCTGGATTCTTCTTTGTTTTATGTCAGTGGTTCACAAACACACATTATAATCAACTAGGAAGCTTTAAAAAACTACTAATGCCCAAGTCTCACCCAAGAGCAATTAAGTCAGAATTTCTAAAGAAAGAGCCTAAACATCTGGATATTTTTAAAGTTTCCCTGGTAAGTTTATTGTGAATCCAAGGTTGAAAACTGCAAGTTTATATTTACTTTTTTCCTTCCTAGGAATTTCTTCCTTCTTATACTAGAAAACAGAATTATGAGTGAGTTCCTGTGCCAATAATCACCAATAATATTATCTCTCAACCCCAAACCCAACTCTTCTATACAATCATTTGTGATGCTTCTGCTGGTATCTTGGAGGAGGAGTAGAGAAGAGGCTGGCTTTGTTAAGTGTGGGAAAAGCCGCAAACTATATTCAGCTGCTGCTGTGGGAAGACTTCCAAGTAAAGAAGCAATCTAGGGTGACACAGAAACAGAAAGAGGGCAGGAAGCAAACAGGAGAGGAAGGAGCAAGTCCTCTCTCTGCTTTGCAGTCTCCAGGTAGTGCCCACCACCTCAGTGAAGTTCTGGGGTCTGTGAGGGCTTTGCAAGCTGTGCTGTCACCAGCCAGATGTGGAAGCTTTAGGATTATAGCCTCACTCAGAAGTGACCTGGAGGAATATGGTGAAGGGAAATCCCCCACCCCTCTAACAGTGGTCAAAACTTCAGGCAGTACATTTATTTGTCCACACTGTCTAGACTGGGAGATGGTCAGAAGCCCATATGTTCTGTTAGGGCTGCTAGAAGTTACAGCTGCCATGTGGCTGGATGGTCATCTCAGAGGTCTGAGTTTCATTATGGAAACTCATTATGGAAAATCATAAAACTGTAAGTTTTAATGATTCCAACCTCTCCCTTTGTTTCTTCAGCCCTGGGGGCAATAGTTGTTTTCTGAAATTGCTATCTCTGCAAACACCTGATTTTCTCTTTTTCTCTTTTTGCCTTAAGTTACCTAGTTAATAATTCTGTAGAGATTTTATCTATTCAAAAAACTGGTGTTGTTTCTGTTTCCCAACTAGACTGTAACTGATAGTTCTTGCTTTCTGCAAGAAATTGGGATCCTCCCATCTCAATGCTCTTATGTTCCTTCTCCTTGAACCCTTTATAGATAAACCCACACAGACTTCCACAGCTTTAACCAGCACCTATGTGCAAACAACTTCCAACCAACCAATATCAATGTAATGAAAACAGTTTTGTACATGCCTTTGTAACAGCATTCACCAGCTCCTGTTATTACCAGCCAATCTCTCCTCCAGATTGTAAACTCTGAGAGGGCAGGGACCATGTCTTATCTATGTATTTCTAGTACCTGATACAGTACTTGACACAGATTATGTGCCCAAGAAAGAAATGTAGAATTAGATTGACAGTGTTTATACATCTCTTACAAAACATTTCATCAATGTCTCAAATAAACCGAGCTGCAGTTCAGGCTAATATCCCCAGCTTCAAATGCCAGGTACACACCATTTCACCTTACCTTCAATACAGAGGTCTGTAACATTCCCATCTTCCACATTGCATAACAGTCCTTGGAGCAGAGGGAGGTAAGAGGGGGATGGTTAATAGTTAAAAGAGAAAGACAAAGACACTCTGAATTCAAAGCTAATAACAGCCTTAAGCAATGTCCCAGCTAAATTCTATCCACAGCACCAAATAACCTAGACCCACTCTTACTTTAAAAGGAGAAAAACAATAAAAACACAATGTGGTACAACATAAAAACTGTGTGCTCTGGAGTCTGAAACAGACCAGGGGTAAAATTCCAGTTCTGCCATCTTTCAGCTATGACCTCCCTGAGCCTGGGGATATTCCTCTCTCCCTGAAAGGACTGTTCTGGGAGTTAAAAGCCTGAAAAGCCTCTAGCAGAGAAAAGCACCCAATACAAGTTAGATATCATCATTGTATTAAAAGAGGGGCTTCTTAATCCATTTCATTTTACAAATGAAGAAACGAAGGCACAGGAGAGAGGAAGTAACTCAATCAGGGTCACATCCGGTTCAGCAGACTCCAGTCTGGACCTTCTGATCCTGTTCGAAGACCATTCAGACTGCACTCTGAAAGATCACACGTTCCTATATTCATCTTTATGCCTTTACTAACCTCTTAGCTATAGTAAAACCAGTCACCGTACAATACATCATGTGTCTTCGAAAGGGGATCATTTCATCATTTACAGAAAAACAATTTGCTCTTAAGTTGAACTGCTACATTGCAAAAAGTTGAAATTATCTTTCCAAGACCCTTTCTTCAAATATACTTTATACATTCAAAATTCATGCCAAGTTTCTCACCGAAAAGTATGCTTATGAAGTGGATACAGACTCTCTGATCCTGAGCCACTAGCTGCACAACCAGGGAGGCATGCCTCACGAGAGCATCTCGCAAGCAGGACAGCACATGCTTCTTGCGCACCAACTTGGGGCAGATGAAGAAAAATATTCAATAGCGACAATATTCAAGTCTCAGCCATTCTGAATGCAAACAATTGTAATTTCCAAATTATAATGATACTGGAGATCACCCAAACTATAAGATCCCCTTCAGGGAGTATGGAAAAGGGCATCATTTATACACAGGAATCCATGTGTTCATACAGAGAATTACACGAGCAAAGGTTCCTAATACCCTATATTTACACCGCACTTTAGTGTACACAACTCATTCTTCTGTCCACTAGCTCATTTAAGACTAACAAATTGGTGAAGCAATCAAAAACAGGTATTATCACAATTTTTGAGATGAGAAAACTGAGGATCAGAGACTTTCCTAAGGACTCTAAGTCTCCAACCAGGTCTTGTCCAAGGTTAGTGGTCTTTCCATTTTAACAGTCCAGGAGAGTGATACTAGAGACCCTTCATGAGCCCACGGAAGTAGGTAGAGAAAAAGCATCTTTCAATTCAATGTAGACAAAAATCTTCACACTCAGTTCACCTCCCTCTGCAGGGAACTGGGTAGTAACAGTGCAAAGTGCTCAAGTCAGCAAAAAGTAGGTCAAAAAGGGGGTGTGCACTGAGGACAGAACCAGAACATGGGTACAACTAACCACAGCACCCCCTCAACTGGTGAGAGCTGAAGCTAAGGAAAATGTATTCAGTAAAAGCAAGAGAAGCTGAATCTCGTATTGCCTCTAACCTGTTATTCTAAGTCTCAGTTAACTTCACCAATTCCTCCTGAATAGTACCTTAAGCTAGTGATCAAAACGAGTTACTAAAAGAAATCTTAATGACTCTCTTCACCTGACAGATTAAGTCCAAGCAGTTTAGCTTGGATTCAAACTCCTCCAGGAACTGATCTTAAACTGACTATCCAATCTCACTTCCCTCAATTTCCCTTCCAACACTGATTACTTCCCCAAACTCACCCTTGCTAAAACCTACCTCCTGAGGTAAGCTCCCCCATCTTCTCTGGCCCAAATCTCACCGATCTTCTCAAGCCCAATTCAAATGCCTCCCCCCTCTAAAAAAAAAAGTTTCCTAATTCCCCTCGTAAATCTCCACACAGCACTTGACCACAAAATATATCCATATTCTAAATTCCCAGTAATTTTAGTGTTCTCTTATTCTCTCCCCTACCACATTAATTTATCTCTGTATCTCTGATTCACTGTCTGAAAACAGCAGCCTCAAAATTTCTGACCTGTTATATCTCAGACGTTATCAGCCAGCCCAGCAGTTCTCAGAGTACAGTCTGCAGACTCCTGAGGGTGCCTGAAACCCTTGTTCAAAGGATCTATGAGATCAAAACTATTTTCATTAAAAACTAAGATGCAATTTGCCTCTTTCACTCTTATTTTCACAAGTGTACAGTGGAGTTCCTCAATGATTACATGGCATATGATACCACAACAGATTAAATGCAGAATCATATGAGAATCCAACTGTCTTCTGTTAAGCCAGACATTAAAGAGACTTGCAAAAAATGTAAAACTGAATTACTCCTTTCACTATGTTTTTTTGTTTAGGAAAATAGAGTTATTTTTTTAATTATTTATATGCCACAGAACCATATGCTTAAAACAGTTAAAATGGTAAATTTTATGTAAGGTATATTTTGCCACAATAAAAGGAATATGTTTATATGTAATGATTTACTATTATATGTTAATGGATTGGTATTTTTAAATTTTGTTTTTATTTCTAATACAGTAAATACCAATAGATATAATCCACATAAACAAGAGCTCTTTGGAGCTCCTAACGCTTTTTAAAAGTGTAAAGGCATCCTGAGACAAAAAATTTGAGAACTGCTGATCTACCCCATTCCTCCCACTCAAAGCATAAATTCCCCTCCCATGAATTTGAGAGAAGTGATCTCCCAAATTTTCTTGGACACCTCCACGGACAAAAACCTCACTGCAAAGGCAGGTGGGCATTGAGGGAACAGGCAGCCCATGTTTCAACAAGTTCTGCCTATTAGAAAGCTCTTCCCCTTCACCCCACTTCTGCCCTGGCTATAATTTCCACCCAATGTTCCTGTCATCAAGGAAACCATGACAGCCCCCTCCTCATTTAGCCCCTCGGGAATCTGAAGGGAATGAGGAGCCCCCACTCGTGCGCAGCCTGGCCCACAAGCTGAGCTAAGGCTAAATCCTGGAGAAAGGCGAGAGGGGCAGCAAATGGCAAGGGCAGATAAGGAAGAGTGGAAGGGAAGGTGGGGATGCAGGCCAGTGAGTCTTAGTGGGACCCTGGGGGCCCCAGATTTAGTGCACACAGGGACAGAGGCACAGAGCCAAGAGCAGAGCCTTGTTTGCAAAGGGGACACTCTGGCTCGGGGCAGGCTGGGGGGCAAACTGACGCTGGGCTGCTACAGCAAAGAGGCCGCTCTGGACGGGCAAGGGAGCAGGCCTGTTTCGGGGGTAGATTTAACGGGGTGGGTGGACTGGGTTACTTTCAGGGGAGGCGCGTCGGATTCAAGGGAGCTGGTCTGGCGAGGGGCTGCCCTGTTTGGCGAGGGAAATGCCAGGGCTCAGTTCGCACCGATACGCCGGTCTCCGGCAGCAGCTCCAGCGTGCAGGCCAGGCAGAGGCGTGGGGGAACCGGCAGCAGCCAACGCGGGTCGTGCCGGTGGTGGGCTCTCTCGAAGAGCAGCGCCGCCTCCTCGTCCCTCCCAGGCCCGGGAGGACGTGCTGTCGGCTCTCTCGCGGCCATCTCTCGCGCGTCTCGCTCTCCTCTATGGCAGCACCTTTTCCCGCGCAGCTTTTGCGCAAGCGCATTTGTAACAGTCCTGGGCCGGAGGCCGGGGTGGAGGGAGGCAATGCGCCTGCGCAGTCCAAGTACTAGGCAATCTCAGGGGAGCAGCGACCTCTGCGGGCGGGTGACAGACGACGCAAGGACCCTGGAGAGCGTGCAACTAACCTCAAAGCTGTTTGCTCTTAGAGGCCGCGAGAATCCTTGTCTTCACCACACCGAAGGTTGGAAAGCATTTATAAAGAAGCTGTTGCTAGCCTTGAAAAAGGAAGGAAACGTGGCTGCATGATTCCAAGTGATAATACAGCGCAATATGTAAAAAAAATTTAAAAATTAAAAAAAATACAGAGAGAAAATTGAAAAATTTATTAAAGAGAAAAAAAAATTAAAAAAAAAAAGGAAGGAAACGAAGCAAGCTATTTCTACTATTTAAAAAATTAAGTAATTGATCTCAAGGGTTTTTATCTAGGAGTTATTGGTATTATTTTTTGGTATAGATTTCCTTGATAACTTACTCTCAAAGAATCTAAGACGTTTCCCTTAAAATACCTTCTCACAGAGGGTTACACAGCACTTGAGACTGTGAGGGCACAAAGAATACTGAAGAAGTGAAAATAGTTTCTCGTTAAATATTTTAATAACAATCCATCAATCTACAATAATTTATTTAGCACCAAAATGCCCAGCAACCAGTTACTGTTGAAGGATGTAAATTCAAGAGGTGTTTTCTACTTCAGAAGCAGCATAACTGAGTGGAAAAAATACTTTCCATGGCAAAATAGTTTGGAAAACAATGGTTTATAGTCAATGGAATATTATGAAGTAATATTTGAGAAAAGTAGATATTAACATGGAAAAATTCTCATTAAAATGCTAAGAGTATGAAAGAAGCAGATTTATGTATAGGTATGTAAAATAAACAAGAAAATTTATTCAACACATGTTAAGGACATTATAGTAGTAGTACGTGCTCAATGAAGAAAGTAAAAGAAAAAATAGCAAATCAAAACCGCAATGAGATCATCTCACATCAGTCAGAATGGCTAATATCAAAAAGACAATAAATAACAAGTGTTGAAGAGGATGTGGAGCAAAGGGGATCTTTCTGCACTCTTTGTGGGAATGATGGTACAGCCACCATAGAAAACAGGGAGGTTCTTTTAAAAACTAAAAATGGAAATACCATACAACCCATTAATATTACTCAGCCTCAAAAGACAATGAAATCTTGCCATCTGTGATAACATAGATGGATCTAGGGGATATTATGCTAAGTGAAGCCAGTCAGACAGGGAAAAACAAATATAATATGATTTCACTTATCTGTAGAATCTAAAAACAAAGAAATGAAGCAGAAAGAGACTCATAAATACAGAGAACAAACTGATGGTTGCCATAGGGGAGGGGGGATGGTGAAATAGGTGAAGGGGATAAAGAGGTACAAACTCCAGTTATAAATAAATAAATCATGGGGATAAAAAGTACAGCATAAGGAATATAATCAGTAGCATGGTAATAACTTTACATGGTGACAGATGTAAGTATACTTATTGTGGTAAGCATTTTCTAATGTATGTAACTGTTGAATCACTATGCTGTACACTTAAACCAATATAATATTATGTATTACCTATAATTTAATTTAAAAACTGTATCATCGATAGACAAAATTTTGGATATGATTATATGGTTTTGAATATCTTGATGAAAAATTATCATAAGAAAGGAAATAAAAAATAATACGTTGATATATTTTCTTCTAGTTTTTTCTATACAGTTTTATAACAGCAACATACAAATTTTGTAAACTGCTTTTCTCAGAGAAAAAACATATCATATATATCTTCCATATTGTTAAATATTCAATGTATTTTTAAATGTTGACAAAGTATGTATTCTTTTTCACAGAATTTTGGGCTGGGAACTGTGCTAGGAGCTAGAGGATTCAAAAGTGAACAAGAGACAGTCCTTGGTCTCAAGAAACTAGAAGTCCAGTCAAGGAGGCAGATAGGCAAATTATTACAATACAGTATATGTTTATTATCTATCTATTGCTGCATAGTAAATTACTCCATGTAATGGGTTGAATCGTAACCCTCAAAAAGCTATCTCCATATCTGCTATGGACTGAATTGTATCTCCTGAATTCAGATATTGATGTCCTGACCCCTAAAGTGACTTATTTGGACATAGGGCCTTTAGGAGGTAATTAAAGTGGTAGAGCCCTAATCCAATAGTATTGGTGGCCTTATAAGAAAAGGGAAAGAGAAAGATCTCTTAATCTCTCCATGTACGTGCACCAGTGAAAGGCCATGTGAGGATATGTTGAGAAGGTTATCATCTACAAGCCAGGAAGAGAGCTCTCACCAGAAACTGAATCAGCCAGAACCTTGATCTTGAACTTCTAGCCTCTAGAATTGTGAGAAAATTAATTTCCGGTGTTTCAGCCTCCCAGTCTGTAGAATTTTGTTACAGCAGCTGGGGCAGACTAATATAATTTACTAATCCCCTGAACCTGTAAATGTTATCTTATTTGGATAAAGGATCTTTGCAGTTTTAATTAAGTTAAGGATCTTGAGATGAGATCATCCTGCAGTATCCACTGGGCCCTAAATATGATGACAAGTGTCTTGAGAAGAGACACACAGAGTAAGGGAAGAGGCAGTGTGACCACAGAGGCAGAGATTGGAGTGATGGTGCCCCAAGCCAATGAATGCCCGTAGCCACCAGAAGCCAGAAGACACAAGGAACTCATTGGCCCCTAGAGCCTTTGGAGGCTGTGTAGTTCTGCTGACATCTTGATTTCAGACTTCTAGCCTCTAGAATTCTGAAAGAATAAATTTCAGGGTTTTTTTTTACTGAAGTATAACTGAGATATGGAATTATATTGGTTTCAAGTATATAATACAGTGATCCAACAATTACACACATTATTAAATCCTCACCCCAAGTAGTACAGTTACTATCTGTCAATACAGAGAGACAGTGCAAAACCACTGACTGTGTTATCCCCACTGCACTTCCATCATCATGACAACTTACATTGTGTTGAGATTTTGTGCCTCTTTATCCCCCTCACCCACCTCAGCTCCTCCACCGTGGTAACCACCAGTCACTTCTCAGTGTTTATGAGTCTATTGCTGTTCTGTTCATTTTGTTTTGTTTTGTTTTTAGATTCCACATGTAAGTGAAATCAAATGGCATTTGTCTTTCTCTGTCTGGCTTACTGCACTTAGCATAATACCCTCTAGGTCAATCCATGTTGTCGCAAATGACAGGATTTCTTTCTTTTTATGGCTGAATAATATTCCATTGTGTGTATGGACCACATGTTCTTTACCCATTCATGTATTAATGGACACTTTAGTTGCTTCCAAATTTCAGTTGTTTGAAGCCACCAAGTTTATGACAATGTTACAGTAACCATACCAAACTAATATGCCCCAAAACTTAGCAGTCTAAAACAACAAACATTATCTCATAGTTTTTGTGCATGAGGAATCCAGGCACAGCTTAGCTAAGTTACCCTGACTCTTGAGGTTGTAGTCATCTCAAGATTCACTAGGGCTGAAGGATCTGCTTCTAAGCTCACTCACACAGTTGGTGGCAGGATTCAGTTCTTTGAAGGCTTTTGGAGTGAGAACCTTGCTTTCTTGAAGGCTGCTGCCCAGTCGCCTCCTCAGCTCCCTGCCACATGTGCCTTTCCATAGGGCAGTTCACAACATAGAAGGTGGTTTCCCTCAGGGAGCAAGCAAAAGAACAAGAGAAATATCCAAGATGGAAGCTACAGTCTATTAACCCATTTTCAGGAGTGAAATTCCATCATTTCTGCTGTATCCTATTTATTAGAAGTGAGTCAGTAGATCCAATCCACACTCGAGGAGAGAAGATACATAAGAGTACGAATACCGGGAGGTAGAGAGCTTGGGGAGACTTATTCGAGGCTGCCTGCCACAGTATAAGTGCTATAGTAGAGGTAGGCACCAACTCTGTGGGCAGCAATACATAGGAAAAAAAACATCAAAACATTAACTGGGTGATAGGATCATGGAATATTTTTCCTTTTCATAATTTTCTAAACTCTCTTTAAGGAGCATGTGTGAGTTTTATAATTGATTAAAAAATAGGAAAATTACATGAAAGGAAAGAAAGGAAAGGAAAGAAGGGATGGAAGATAAAAGAGGAGACAATTTGAATTCCCAACTCCAGCCCTCTTTGATTTAGGCTCTGTAAATCTGTTTCCACCTGCTGAAGCTGTCTGCAGAAGTATTGTTAAGACACAGAGCCCTTGGACTCAGAAGTTTCAGACCTGATTAAAACAAATAATTGGCTCCAGGATGTCCCAGGGGCGGGGGCGGGGGGGGTGCAGTGGGGAGGTCAGGCAAAGCAACAAGTAATTATGGGTGGCAGTGGTTGAGAAGTGGAGAAGTAGGGATGGGTTTTCCATGAAGTCTGTTCACAGGCACCAGAACCGCAGCAGGGCAGGTGCCCAGTGATCAGCTCCCCTCCTTGAGGCCAAAAGGACCTGAATAATAATGGCTAGTATAGAGCACCAGCAGCTGAGGCTCTTTGAGCATCCTACCTCAATCAGAATTAGCTTGGAATAGGGCAGGACCATGACAGAAACCTCAGTAAACCCTGCTGGGCAGGAGACGTGTTTAGGAGGTACCATCCGGCTGACCTACATTCCCAAACCTTCAAAACCAGAGTAGAAGTGGCTTCTATCCCACCCATAAAGCATCCCAAACCCCAAAAGGGAGCACTCTGAAAATATATGCCAAGGAAATCAGAACCCCACAGGGCCCAAATAACCCATTTTATTAGAGACTGGGGTTCAGCAGTTTCTTCTCATGCCTTCTCTGACATGTTCTGAGGCCTCTTTTGAGGGCCTACTTTCTAAAGTGATGCTGAAGCAGGAAACACCTCAAACGCTTCATAAAACTGAACTTTTGGGGCTGGTGGATTCTGTGGGGTCCCATCTGGGTTCTCGGGTTCCCCTTGACTCTGGAGGCGCTCTGTCTTGGAAAGAGCAGGCACAGCACAGCAGTGACCTGGTGGCTGAAGGTCCCTCTTCAAAGAAGTATAGATTCCTGTGCTGTCTTCTGTTGCGTGGGGGTCACCCGCTTGGGGAAGCAGGGTAGGATCAGGATCCCTCGGGCTCAGGCTGGGAGCTGAGTGTTGGGCCTCAGCCAGTTGTGGGGACCAGGATATCTTGTTCAGAAGGGTCATGCTCAGCCTCGCTGTGGCACAGTAGAAACTCCTTTTGAAGCTGGAAGTGTCTGTGGAACAAGAAAAAGGTGGCTGCCCAACCCCTCTGCCCTCTGCAGCCTCCAGGCTTCCTCTTCTCCGGTGTGTGGGCTGCTGAGATTTGAGTCTGGGGGATTAGAGGCTTCCTGTGATGTGTACTCCTTCCTCTAGTGGTCGTGGCCTGCCTTGGGGTATGAGGTCTTCACTTTGCTGGGAGTCCCCTCTGCCATCTGGGAGACTCCTGGCCTCACCATTTTCCTGTCCCTGCTGTACTCACTGGCAGGCTCTGGGACCCTTCTTGACCACACCAGCTCCTAGACTTTGCCACAGGCCTGGGGTTCCTGGGAGCAGGGAGCTTAGCCCCAGGAGGAAACTTTTCCTGGACAACCTGTAGTTCTCTGGGGCCCCCTGGTGGCCGGACTCTTCGGGCCTTTTCAGGATGGACAGAACCCGCCCATGGGCTCCCATGTGTGTGGCCCACGCTTCTCCAGAGTTTGGGCCTGTGTAGGAAGTTTTGAGCTTTTTCTTTTTAGGGGATGAGCCCTCTGGGACCTCTCAGGGCACTTGAGGCCTGGTCTGGAGCCCTGGGCCTCACAGTGCTTTTCCTGCATCTCCCAGGCTAAGTATAATCCAGGGAGCCTCACCTCAGCCAGGGGCAGTGGGCAACGTCCTGGCTCATCTTGAGGACTGGTCATTTGGGCAGGACGGTGGGGGCAGTGGAAGCACCCACCAGAGCTGAGGCAACTTGGGGGGTCTTGGCCATGTGAGACAGAGAGGCAGGCAGTGGGCAAACCCAGGGAAGCAGCCAGAGACTGTGGGTTCTGGAGTTGCTGAGTCAGTCCAGAAGGCTTCCCAGGATCCACCCTTTTGTCACTTTGTCGACCTCCATGGGGTTTAGGTCGGGCCTGCCTCGAGGCTGGACTGACCCCCGCTCTGTGCTTCCTGGCAGGGGCTGTGCTCTGGCTGATCAAATGCTCTCCCTCCCCACTGGCAAGCAGGCAGTGTTCACCCCAGTTGGGGAGAGGCTTCATCTCAGGACAGGGAACAGAGACTACTGCCTGTTCCTGTTCCATGGCCCCCTATCAGGAGCCAGTGAAGACTGGGGGCCCCTCACCCCAGAACAATCAACTCGTAGAGTGCCCTCAGCAGCTTAGCTCTGCACTTCTCTGGCTCTCATCCCCACCCTTATTCTGGGTCCTGGCCCTTGTATCTGGACCTCTCCATCAATCTCAGTTCTTAACTGTCCCTGGTTATCTCCCCCAGGAGCCTGGGTGTCTGTACCGTCATGTCCTGTGATCCCTCTCCAGTTCTCTTCTCTCATATTTGAGTTTCTACACCATTCTCACCTTCAGTCTGCTCCTGGTTCTTCCACTCTGATGAGCAGGTCTTTCCATCACCTTTTCTTTTTAACAGTCTCTGGTTCCCTCCCTGAAGTCTCTGTATATTTCCACCATCCTCACTTCCAACCTCTCTCTGGTTTCTCTTCTGCAAAATCTGGTTTTCCACATAGTTCTCTGCTCTAGTCTGATGCCTGTTACTGCTCCCTGATGGATGGCTCTCTTCTATTTCACTAGCTAATGGTCCTGGGGCCCTCTGTCAGCTCTCTGGGTCTCTACACCATTCTCACGTCCATGTTCTCTCTGGTTTCTCTTCTATAATGCCTGAATTTCTGTACTATTCTCAGCTCCCATCTGCTCCTAGTTCTTCCACTCTGATAAATGGGTCTTTCTATCAATATCACCTCTTAAGCAACTCTGGTTTTCTTCCCCAGGTGCCCAGGTCTCTGTACTGTCCTCACCTCCAGCTTCTCTCTGGCTTGGCTTCTCTTGAGCTTGAATGTCTGCACCAATCTCACCTCCAACCTGCTCCTCTTTCTTCCATTCTACTGAATGAGTTTCTCCACTGAATTTACTTGTTAATTTTCCCCAGTTCTCTGCCTCAGATGCCTGGGTATTTGCACCACCCTTGTCTCTAATGTGTTCCTGATTCTTCCAGTTTGGTGTGTGAATCCTTCATTAATTTCGCTGCTTAACTGACCCTTGTTTTCTCCCCCAAGTTCCTGAGTCTCTTTACCATCTTCAAAATGAACCCCTCTCAGGTTTCTCTTCTCTGGTGCCTGAATGTCTATATTATTCTCATCCCCAAACTGCTGATTGTGCCTCTACCCGGTGGATGGGTGTCTACATGAGTTCCACCTCTTAACTGTCCCTGGTTCTCTGCGTCAGGTGTCAGGGCATATGTACCAACTTCACTTCTGTCTTTTCTCTGGTCTCTCTCCTCTGGTGCCTGAATTTCTGTTCTATATTCACCTCCAATCTGGTCCTGATTCCCCCAACATGGTGTCTGGAATTCTCTGTCAATTCCAATTGCTACTGATGTCTGATCTTCCCACCACAGTGTCTGGATCATTACCCAATCCTTCTCTCTTATCTCCCTAAGGTTCTTCTAGGTATCTGGGTTTCTCCAGCATCCCCAACCAACTCTTCTTAGGCGTTGGTTTCCCCACCCTACTTGAAGTTCATGTCTTAGTTGTTTCTGGATCCTTCCCCTAGATACTTGGATCTTCCAAGCTTTCTCATTTCCACCTGGATCCTGCTTCTCTCACCCTGGTGTCTGGAGCTCTGTAACATTCTCACTTCCAACACATTCCTGTATTCCCCACCTCAGCGCCTGGGTCTCCACACCTTCATCTTTTTTTTTACTTCTCTCAAGTTCTCCCTCCCAGATATCTGGGTTTGCATAGCATTCTCACCTCCAACCTGGTCCTTGTGTCTCCTCTCCTCTGTCTCAATTTCTGTATCATTATCACCTCTATTCTGATCTTGTTTTCCCCACCCAGGCACCTGGGTCTCATCATTCTCACTTTTAGTCTCGCCTCGCTTCCCCAATCCTGGAACCTGGGTCCCTCCTTCATCTTCCCCTCTGGCCTCTCCTTTGTTTTTCTCAAACACCTGGGTCTCTGTAGTATCCTCCTTGCTATTCTTGTCCTGGACCCCCCACTCTGGTGTTTGGGTCTTTGCATCAATTTTCCATCTTAACTGTTTCTGATTCTCTACTCTGGGTGCCTGTATTGCAGGAGGATTCTCACCTCCAGCCTCCCTCTGGTTTCTCTCTCCTAGTATCTGAATTTTGGCTCTGTTCTCAATTCCCATCTGGTCCTGGTTCTCCCACCCTGGTGTCAGGATATCTCCATAGGTTTTACTTATTACTAGTCTCTGGCTTCCCCACCCCAGGACCTTAGTCTCAGCAGCACCCTCCATTCCAAAGTCCTCTGGGAGTTGCCTTCTTTATGTCTGACTCTCTCCATCTGGTTCTCGCTCCTTGCAGCCCATGTCTCTTGACTCTCCTCTCTGCCTAGCATCTGTTTTTCTCTCCCTGGTACCCAGGCCTCTTGTGGGCAGCTCCAGGACTTCAAGGTGGTCATTCCTACTCGTTGGTTGAAAGGAACATGCAGGAACTCTCTAGAACAGAACTGCAGCCTCTGAGATAAAGGGAGGTTTGGGAGAGAGATGACTAAAGTCACAGATGTGGGGTGGGACCTCCTGCTGACAATAGGCTCTAGTGGCACCAACTCTTCTTGGGAGGGGACCAGCAGCTGTTCCATCCCTTGGTGTGTGTCCAGGGCAGGGGAGAGTGGCTTACAAATCAGGTTAATCTGCTCATCATCAAAACACCAGGAAACCTGCCATGCTTCCAAAGAACTGTCCTGAGGGACCAGACAGGTACTTGAAAAGGAGGTGGTACAAAATGTTGGCTCAGAAAGGGTGTGGAAATCCCAAGGTGGGCCCTGATGTGGATACTGCCAAGACACCAGGTATTGGGCCCACGATTCCTGGAGGCTCCTTTGGTATTTCCATCTCTTCTTTGGTGCCCATTGTGGACATGAGCATCCAGGCCCCTGAACTTGCCAAGACTGAAGAATTCAGGGGTCAGCCTGAAACAAGTTTCATGTCTCATCGAGGGTACTGTTCACTTCTGCACTGGCACCTGTAGATGAGAATGGAGAAGAAAAATCCTTGCCCACACATTGTCTCATCTAATCCTCACAAATCAGAATTGTCATCCTCGCTATCCAGATGAGGCTGCTGGGGCTCAGTAAGGGGTAGGCCCTTCCTTCAGGGCATTTGTTCAAGATAGATAAGAGTTTACTCCAGACCAGGCACTGTTCTAGATGCTTGGTGTTTGAGCATGAAGTAAACAAGTCCTCTAGACATGGAAGACACAATACCGAGTATACAGCATAATGTTAGGTAACAAAAAGTGTTGACAGAAATAAAAGCAGAGTGGGGATGGGGTTGGCTCCTTTAGACAGGCTAGTCAGAGAAGGCCTCTCGGAGGAGGTGACATATCCAAAAACCTGAGTGAAGTGAGGGGCACACCAAGTGACATGTGAAGAAACCATTGTAGGCAGAGGAGACATTAGTGCAAGGCCTTGAGGCCAGGACAGGGTCACGTGTACAAGAACAGTAAGGAGGCCTGTGTGGCCAGAATGGAATGTGTGACAAGGAGAGTGCTGGGAGATAAGGCCAGAGAGAAACATAGGACAGGTTGTGCTAAGCCTTGGAATTGTGGTTAGGAGTTTGGATTTTATTCTGAGTTCAATGGGAGAATATCCATAACAGCCATTGCAAGGTTTTGAGCAGCAAAGTGCTATGATGTTTTTAAAAGTTGGTTCGGTCTCACAAGCACAATGTTAGGCTTAATCCAAGTGCAAAAGAATACTTACTGTATAATCTCATGCAGGCAAAATGAGTCTGTGTATTAGAAAGCAACACAGTTGTGACTGCAAGCTTCTGGGCTGCCGGTTAATGGTCAATTTCTTAATCCAGGTGCTACACGTGGATGTGTTCAGTTTGTGAAAATGCATTCATCTATACATTTAAAATCTGTACAGGTATATTATCCTTAGGTTAAGATTGTAAGAGAGAGAAGGTCCGCCTTGTAGATGGATTGAACGTGTGGATTGAACTGAGTGAGGGAGAGGGGAGTCGGGGTGACTGCTGGGTTTGGGACCTGGTGATGCTCTCCCAAGCTGAGTTCCCCCGTGCGATTCCTCTCTGGCACACGAGGCATAGAACAGGGTCCTTGTAACAAGGGACTGAGACAATCATGGTGCCGAGAAAAGGAGGTTGATGTGGTGCCCTCACCTTGATGACCTTCCTCATACTGGGGTGGGTCCTGGCGATCTGGTGCCAGTACTACCCAACCCTGCCAGATGGCAAAGAGGCAGAGGACGAGCAGGTTGCTGCAGCACCGAGGGTCCCTGCAGCGGCAGTCCTCAGAGAGCAGGGCCCACACTGGCTTCCACTCAGGGCCCTGGGATGGCCCCACCACAGCACAGGCGCCCAGCACTGGCAGCAACAGGACCAAGCTTAGGCGAGGCGGGTGGTGTGAGGGAGCTGGAGGGCAGGGCTGGTACGACTGAGCCAGCCAGCGTGAAGCAGGGTAGCCTCTGCCTCAGCACCCCTGTCACTCAGGCCACCTCACAAAGGAGCCTGATACTCCAGCCTCAGCCACAGCTGCTGAACATGGCACCGGCGCTGGCCAAGGGGCCCTCAGTGCAGGTAAGTACGGCGCTGGGAAACTGCCTAAAGGAATTAGGAAGAGTTGTCTTAAACATCCCTTCATGTGTAGGGAAGAGGTAAACTGACAGTGGAACCATGACACCATTGAAACCTTTTGCTTTGATGTTTTTTTTTTAATATTTAAGAATTAAAATATGGCATCATTTCTACCAATAATTCATTATAAAATGATCAGAAAACAGCAAATGCGGTTCCTCGGCCAGCCCTGTGCGGGTTCCCCCTCCCGCCCTTCCTTCGGGGGCAAGGACTCACCCGCTGGCCGTGTGGCGTCACTACCGCCACTTCCGCTTCCGGCCGCGCGCGGCCATTTCCAGTCCTTCCGAGCGACCGAGGCCAGGGCCTCGCTCCAGTCGGCAGCGCTTCTTGCGGGCTGGTGAGATCGAGGAACCGCAGCCATGGTGAGTGCGTGCGCCCGGCGGAGCGGGAGACACGGGCTTCAATTCAGTCACTAGCTTGTCGCGGGCTTAGAACGTGTTCGGTCTCGACGGCCCGGCCCCGGTTTAGAGCGCCGGCGGCCGCGGAGTCCCGGCCGACCGGCCCCGAGTGAGAACTCCGGCCTCCGCGGGGTCCCACAACCGGCAACTGCTGTGGCTGAGGGTAGTTTGCAGCAATCTGTGCGCATGGCCGAAGACCTCGGTTGAATGGAGGTTGCAGGGTCCGGGCCTGGGAGAAAGAGACCCAAATCACGTGGGGAGAGTAGAAAGTTGGGTGAGAGGACTTGGCTTCGTCCTTTTTAGTTTTAGTTTTTGGAATCTTTAGAGGAACCCTGGACTGGTATCAGCCTCCTCTATCCACCTTTCCCACTGCTGATGTTCAGGAGAGGGAGAACTCCGTGGATCTGCGCCTAGTTCCGCCGCGAGTTAAACGTGCCAGGCACTTAAAGGAGCTTTTGGGAACTGTGGGGAATGTGGAGTGACCCTGAACTCCGGCCTGGGGTTGAGGAAAGGCTCTTTCTGCGAGGCAGTAGTCTCAGAAATCAAAGGTCTTGGTAGCACCACGTGCAGCTCCTCTAAACTCTTGGTGATCTCCAACTTTTAATCAAATCGTGTAGCCTGGAAGCTGGTAAAAGGGAAGATTTTGCAAAGCACTTACACTTTCACAGTGTAATTTAATCCTTACATCATAGCTTGGATCCCGACGGGTGTCCTCCTCCCTTACCCGTCCCTTGAGCCTAGAACTTGAAACCTCGAAGCATCCACACCAGTGCTCATCTCAACGGAGTTCCGTGAAAAGTTTTGGAATCGGGTGGTCTCACAACTTTCCCTCAGGTGTAAAGTGGGGATAACAATGCATGAGAATGTTGTGATGATTAAATGAAATGAGATAATCATGTTAAACTCCTTACTCCTAACACTTGGCATGGAGTTAGTGAACACACAGTGTTATTAAAATCAAAACCTTGCAGGTTTTGGCTGTCTGGTGTACAGAGACCAAACTGATTAAGCTAGGGTTGAAAGGTGGCTAGCAGTATAATTTCATTCACTCACTCATTTAATTAACCCTTGAAAAAATTAAAAGGTGAATAAATGACACACTAAGCAAATTTCAGTTCTGTTTCTTAGCAAGGTTGATAGTAAAGTTGAGCTAACCATTTGTTGTTGACTGATGCTAAAACAATAAGGTGACTACTCTTGATGGTTGTTTGGGCTTCTGAATTCTTCCCTTTTATGCATTTGATGTTGAGAGTTGAGAATCCAAAATTCCAGCGGTGGGTTGTTGGAACCATAATGGAAATATCTGACATTTTAGAAAGTGTATTTTTGAGGAGTGATTGAACTTAAGTGTTGTTGGTCTTCTATTGTTTAGAAGGGTGACAGTGTTGATGAGCATTAGATTTTGGTAAGTTAAGGACATGTGTTGTGATCTCTCAGGTAGGCACCAAAAGAATAAACATCTGTCACTCCAAAACTACTGAGGGGAAAATCGTGAAGAAATAATAATAAACCCAAAGGAAGGAAAAAAATAAAACAACAGTTGGGTCAAAAAGAAGGAAGATTTGGACCCAGCACATCAGTACTTAAATAAATATAGAAAGGGACTAAGTGCTCAGTGAAAAGAGAGATTAAAGTAAAAAGATTGGAAAATACATGCCAGTTTAAAAGGTGTGGTGTATCCTGTATAAACATCAGAAGAAGAAAAAAAAACAAGTTTTAAGGCAAAGGGAACCCATAAAGATAGATTAAAAAATAAGGTATGAATAAAATGAAAACGATGTAATACAACAAGAAGAAATAGACAAATATGCAGTTATATAGCATGTAAGTATATACAGTTGACCCTTAAACAGTGCCTGGGTCAGGGCACTGTTCCCCACCTCCCCACAGTCCATGAAGTAGAAAATGCACATATTAACTTTTGACTCCCCAAAAACTTAACTATTAATGGCCTATTGTTGACCAGAGCCTTACTAAAAACATAAAGTCAATTAACTCATATTTTGTATATGTATTCTTAAAGTAAGATAGGGAAAAGGAATTGTTGGGTTTTTTTTTTTCAATTCGTCATGTATCTTCAGAAAATTTTCCAGCGTATTCATTGAAAAAAATCCATGTATTAGTGGACCTGTGTTTTTCAGGGGTCAACTGTAATTGATTATGAAGCCAAAACATCAATTTGGAAATGAGGGTTTGAACAACACTGTGAGTAAACTTGTTGGAGTGATCATAGTCTATACTGCGCCTAACAACTACAGATGGCACTTCTCAAGCAAGGAACACTAGTGAGAATTGGCCACCTAATTGTGTCATAAAGCAAGTTAAAATTGTAAAAGGTTGATAATAATGTAAACCATGTTCTCCCAACTAAAATGCAGATCAATTAGAAATTGGTACAAAATGGGAAGATGTAAAGAAATCATAGGTAAAGTAAAAAATTATAATGGAAATTTGAAAACAGATCTGAGCAACAATAAAAGTTACCACATACCAGAGCATGTAGGATACAGCTAAAGTATTACTTCATGGAAACTGAAATGTTTATATTGGAGGGAAAGGGACTAAAAAGGTAGGAAAGGCACAAAAGGACAAAATAACACCAAAGAAAGTAGAATGAAAGGAAAAAACAAAGCCAGAAATTACTGAAACAGAAAATAGATCCTACTATTAAAGGAAGGGGAGAATCAAAAAATTTTCTTTGAAAAGGTCCCTCCAGTGAGGTTAATAAAGAAAACAAGCAAAAATGTTTAAAAAGGAGTAACAAACATGAAGGAGCCATAATCTACTGGCATTAAAAGGAAAGGATATTATGAATAATTTGATACCTATAAATATAGGAACTTAGATGAAATGAACAAATGCCTGAAAAAATGTAATATATCAAAAGCCATTCAAGTAGAAATACAAAAACTGAATAGTAAAGAAACTGAGCATTTCTTAACATGGAGAAAAACCTCTAGACCTAGTTCTTAAAATTACCTTATTGAGATAATTTCTATACCATAAAGTTCTCCTGTTTAAAGTGTGTGATTCAGTGGTTTTTCATATACTCAGAGTTCTTTTTGTAACCATTGATACCAGATTTTAAGACAATTTTATCATCCCAAAAGAAATTCTATATCCATTGGCAAATGGATATAAAATAACATCTTTTTAAATGTTGTTTTTATCTCAGGAATGCAAAATTGGTTTCACAGTAGAAAAACTGTAAAAAATTAAAGGAGAAGTCTTATTCATCTGAGTCAGTACAAAATATCTGATAGAATTCAACACCATTTGTAAAAGAAAAAATTCTTAGTACACTAGGAAATAAAGTGAATTTTCTTAACCTTAAGTGTCTGGGAGCAAATCTAAAAGATATTGAATCTTTTGGAGGAATTATGAAGCCTAATTTAAAAGCACTGAGTTAAATATATGTGTTTAAATGATTTACAGATTCTGTATCCTAAAGTTGTTTTACCCTTATTGGGATTATGTCAAATATTAAAATCAGATGGTTCCCACAGGCTTTTTTGTACACCTTGAAAAGCTGGTTCTAAAATGTACAGAGAAGCTGGAATATTAAGAACTTTCTTCCCTGCTTCTTGAGGGAACTCCTTCAGCCCTCACCTAATTCCTCATCATCCAGGAACTATGACAGATTATCCGTGCGAAGTGTTAGGGGCAGACCAGATGTCTTGGTGGGATCTGGCTGGTGATGTCACTTCCCCTAACGTCACTCATACATCACTTCCTGCTAGGGCGTCATTTCTGTGTCCTTGTGGTATCCGGGGGTCACCTGCAGTCCCCCCTCCAAGCCCAGGTTTGGACCAGACTGCCACGGCAAACTGCCTGCCCTGGTAACATGGGGCTGTGTCCGGATTATGTATACTATAAGTACATGCCTACATATAAATAATGTGTTTGTAAAAGCAATCATAGAGAAAACATGAGAAATTAATGAAAATGGTTAAACTCAAGAGGTGGAAATGAGGTAGAAGGAATGGAGTGGCCAGGTCCCACCCAATTCATTCCCCTGAGTTACTTTGAAGGGAATACCAATGACTTTTTGTGATGCCCATCAATATCAATATGTGTATTTTATAAAATAAGGATTTTAAACAACTGCTGTGCCACTATAATACCTCCAAATTTAGTAATTCCTTAGTATCAGATATCAAGCATTAGAATCAAGGGCCTGGCCTTTCTTTCCTTTTGTCCCCCCCAATACTATTCGATTGCAGGTGTTTTATACTTTAAAAGGGATGATGATCACACTGTATCCTTTGTGATACTGATAGTTGTTAATCAATGTCTGGATCCATTAATGTATGTCTGGATTATTTAATACGGGCTGCCAAATGGCAACATTTAACTCAATCAGTCCTTTATTAGGTGGAATAATGATACAAGAGAAACTTGTTACTTGATTACCTGGTGATACAGTCTTTAGAGGAAAGACAGGATGAATGCTTTACTGTTACCAGTTTCACTACCTTTGACTTTGGAACCATGTATATAATTGAAAAATCCATTTATATAATTGAATGATAAACTTTTAAAGAATTTTTATAAAGCAAGCTGAGTAAAAAGGCACCCTGATTTTATGTCAAATGGATAGCCACTAGGTAAAGATTAATTTGAATAACTTTAGAATATAGTGCTCTTACTGCGTGGCCTTGGATGGATATATTCTAAGAACAAAAATCATTTTTCACCTTGGTGAGTTTGCTGTTGGTAGAGGTGGTATTGGTATGCCAGTTCTGAAACCATTTCCTATGTATTGCAGGATTGAATAAATGAGAAAATGTTTTCATGTTTTGGAAAACATGGCTTTCACTGAGGACAGAGGAAGATTCAAATATTGAATGGGGAATGGAGAAAGAGGACTTTGTGCTACATTTCTATAAATTATACCTTAATTTTGAATCAGTAAACTTGGGGTGGAGTGTGGAAATCCAAAGTTAAAGATTACCCCCATGTCACTCAAATGGGTACTAAGCCATGGGATCCCATTTATAACCCATTTGCTATAATATGACTAAGATTAGGCTAAAGAGAGGCAAGTAAAAGTGCATAAGCTTTAGTGTATGTTACTGAACTCTGTAATTGCTAGCTTTATTTAATCCTAATATTATATTAAAGTTTTCCAAGTTGGGAGTGAGCAGGCCTCTGTCAGTTATTAAGTGTGTTTGTTTAAGGGTAGAAGACCAGGCAAGCTAGCTGTCGTGTCTCATGAAAGTATTTTGTGACTTGTGTGGTATAACTTCTGGTTCAGTTTGCCTGATGTTTTGATTTCTTCCCATAGACTGAGGCTGATGTTAATCCAAAGGCCTACCCACTGGCAGACGCCCACCTCACCAAGAAACTATTAGACCTTGTTCAGCAGTCATGTAACTACAAGCAGCTTCGGAAAGGAGCCAATGAAGGTAAAGCTGCCACAGAGCACTCCAGGAAGTGTTTGAGGCACTGTCTCTGGTCTAGATTTACACTGGATACTCTTGATTGGGACCAATGGAAAGACTTAATAGCAGCATCTTGGCATTAATTAGGTGCTAAAGGTTAACGGACTGATAATTTTTTTTACATTCACCAGTTGTTAACATTTTGCCACATTTACCTTCTGAGAATGAGAGCCAGCATTTGAATTTGGGCAGTGTGGCTCCTGAGTCTGCCCTTGTCTGGTACACTAGCATCAATGCAGAGCACTGGACCACAGAGATAGGCAGTCAGGAATAAGCACCTGAATGTGGTGTGCTTTCCAGAAGGTTGATCATGGCAGACTGGGGTGGTAAAGCCCTGATACCTACACTGCTTCATGTGGTGAAGCTTGTGGGAACACTGTTCAGGTGACCAGGCAAGGGACCATGGTGACTTGAACAAGTGCGATAGCAGAGGCGAAGAATGAAGGGGTCTGTTTCAGGATGTGTTTTGACAGACATGATGGGTTTGACACAAGGTTTAGAAGAGGCATTGAGGATGACTAGATGGTCATTGAATCTCTCATAACTTCTCAATTCCACTACAGGACACAGTATTGCTTGTGCCTGGGGGTTTTGCCCAGTTTTCTTGCACCTGTTTCTTTTCCTTGGAAATTCCTTTGTTGTGGCTTCCCTGCCCAAACCCCACCTCGCCTATTGGCCTCATGTCCTTCTCTCCACAGCCACCAAAACCCTCAACAGAGGCATCTCTGAGTTCATTGTGATGGCTGCAGATGCAGAGCCCTTGGAGATCATCCTGCATCTTCCACTGCTGTGTGAAGATAAGAATGTGCCCTATGTGTTTGTGCGCTCCAAGCAGGCCCTGGGACGGGCCTGTGGGGTCTCCAGACCTGTCATTGCCTGTTCTGTCACCATCAAAGAAGGCTCACAACTGAAACAACAGATCCAGTCCATTCAGCAGTCTATTGAAAGGCTCTTAGTCTAAACCAGTGGCTGCTGCCACACTGCCCTGTGACTCGTCCCTCTGGGGTTGTGTATCATAGTGTCTGTGTTAGCATGTAGTATTTCCAGCTACCCTCTATTGTTATAAAATATTGTAGTACTAAATCTGGTTTTTGCATTTTTGTATTGGCTTTTGTTTGTTTTATAGGTCGTCATCCCTGCCACCCAGTTTCCCCTTTAGAACTCTGTCTGCCATTTTACCTCCCTTTTGGAAAATGAACTAATGCGTAGAACAGGTGGAGGCAGAGTGATGACATCATCCAAAGGCAGGGAAGAGCCAGGTTGGAGATCTGGTTTTAGCTTTCAGGCACTAAGTTACTGTTGTATGCAGGGCGTGATGGAAATAAGTGCCAACCCCTTTTTATCCCTTGTGCCCAGCATACAAAATATTCCCCATGTTTGATCTCCGGGAGTATGTATCGTTGGGGAGGAAGCATGTATTCTGTGAGGTTGTTAAGTGTGTGTCCAAGTGTCCTTTGCTAATGTACCAATGCTGTTTGCTGCGGTAATATGTTATATTCCCTACCCCCAACTCCCAGCCGTGTCCCTGATGGTGGCAGGGCAGCAGTATACCAGAGAGAGGTGCTGCAGAATTCCAGTGGTAACCTGGGCGAGTAAGATGTGGGGAGTTGACCTAGAAAGGAGTCTGGAGTGGCAAGGAAAAAGAGGGTCACCTGGTGCTGGAATGAATGATTCTGAGCAACTCATGGAGACCTAACTAGAAGCTGCAGCAGATGGTGGGATCCAAGGAAACATTCTCTCTGGTGAATGGCGATTTCTTCGGTGGACACTTGGTACCAGCTCTGAGAGTCTGTTTCCTGCCACAGTATGGGTCAAATGTATGTATACTTTATCACATCAGGAGGACAGTGCAAATGTTTCATTCTTGTGAGCATCTTAATAAATATATTCATATGCCAGTTTTTAAAAAGAGTGTGATTCTTAGTAGGTATCCAGCTAATACTTGGCTGAAGAGCTGCCTAACATTATTAGAATGGTTATAGTTTCTCAAACTTTTTGTCAAGAATCTGGGAAAGCCACTTCTCACCAATTTCTGGCGGTTGAAAATGTCTTGTACGGACTTAATCATTGAGGTGTTACTGTCATCCTAGAATAGGGTTTCTCAGCACTGTTGACATTTTGGGCTGGATGATTTCTCTGTGGTGGGGGGCTGCCCTGTATGTTGTAGAATTTTTAGCAGCATGCCTAGCCTTTACCCACCGGATGTCAGTAGCAGTCTTCCTCTGTCCCTCCAGACATTGCCAAGTGTTCCCTGATGGCAAAGTCACCCTTAGTTAAGGACCATTGTGGCAGAATTTAGACTCCCAGTAGCCCTTGGCACATGTGGAAAGTAGGGGGTTGGTATTGGGGACTGAAGCTACTGCCACGTTATACTCCTCTTCTACTTTTCATCTACAGGTAAGTACCATGAGAGCCTTATAACCTCAGCTTGAGAAATTTTCTTCCAAGTATAATCAGGTGCCGTAATTGTCAAATTAATGAAAATAGATTATATTTAGTTCCCTCTTGGCGGGTTTGGGCCAGTGTGCCCACTCAAGCAAGAAAGCCCACCTTGGGAACCTGGAAACCACCCTGTCCTAAGGCCTAGTCATTTTCCCCAGTTCACTCCAGTATTTACACACTCCCATGCCCACCCCAAATAGTTTTATATTTGTGGGTGGTGAAGTCTGAGGTGCTTTCTTTTGTCATATGTATCTTTATACTCATTCTCTAAAGACAATTTGGGGGCACAGGGAGATCCAGAAATCAAATAAAGGAGGGCAGACTTCACTAGAGCCCTAAGAAGAAGGGTGGGGCAGGGGCTCCTGGGGCCTCCAGCCCTCTTGCCCTGTCCACTCTGGGGTGTTAGCTCAGGTCGCACAGCTGTGTTGTAAGCCTTCAGAGGGCATGGGGTCAATCTCATCACCTGAAAACGAATCTCTCATGGCTGTTTTCTTTGTTCCAAACGGCCACTACCTGTCCTGTGTCTCTCTCCATCATCTGCTCAGTGTTTCACATTTGGTTTCTTGAACACACTAATAGTTTCCTTCTCAGATTCTTTGTACTTGGTATTCCCTTACTGCACTTGAGGCTTTTTCCTCATGCTAGTCTTAATTCAAATATCCCTTCTTTATGGCCTTTCCAAACAATCCATTTCACGTTTCCTTTTCCCCTTAAGCACTACAAAATTCTAGTTTTTAACTTGTCCTTATCTAATATCTGAGATTGATTATTGCCCTCATTAGAGAGCAGGAACTTGATCATGCCCTAGCATGTGCAGAAAGGCTGTAACACAGACACTCCAGAAGTGCGGAATGAATTCCTAAAGTTTAGGCATTCAAGTAAGAAGGAAATCTGGTAATTCCTATCCAGCCACCAATGAAGTTACAGCATTTTGCATATACACACTTGACTAAGGAGAGAGAACCCACTGGCTTTTATTAGGTCTCAAAGGGGTCCTCTTGACTCCAAACACTGGTTAGGAACTTACTTCAGAATAAATTTTCCTGCAAGGACCTATGTTTATGGGATATTCTGACATTTATAATAATGGCCTTGTTAAAGAGATTATTCATTTGTTGTCTTAATTACTAAACAATGCACGTCTATACTCCCAAACTGATGTGATGGGGAAGGCAGGGAGAGGAGCTTGTTTTAGGCCCTTAGTATCCCTAAATCCCTTTTAGTATCAGCTAAATTACATTTTGAAAGTCAGACTGTGTGCCTCTGGCTTTAGCAGATATATCTTCTTAAAGTGGGGTTCAAGGCTGACAGGGTATACTTGCTTATCCTCTGTAGGAAGAAAAAAAAGGTAGCCACTCTCTTTTTCCATGATCCCCTGTGGCAGCCAGCCTCCAAGATGGCCCCCAATTATCCTCACTTCCTGGGACTCATGCCCTTGTGTAGTCTCTGCCCAAACCAGCTCAGAGCTGGTCAGCATGACACAGTGTATGGCAGAATTATATGTGACTTCCAAGTCTCCATAAAAGACATTGCAGCTTCGGCCTTCATCTCTGGATCGCTGGCTATTGTGAGAAACACACTCACTGGTCCAAACTCAATAAGTGGACACGAGACAAAGAGTACAGCAGAGTGAGGCTTTAATGATGGTCTTGCAAGATTGGGTGTGTCTAGTGAGCAGGCACACCTGGGGTAGTTGGTGCAAGTAATTTATTCCCTAGCACGGGAGTCCCTACCCTGTTTCCTCATTGGCTGAGTACTATAGGGTTTACATTCCCCAAAGCTGCCTAGGTAAGTTATATCCATATTAGGCTTTCCCTTACATTTGTCTTAATTTTACTGGCCGATTTAAAAACTCTTTTCCCAAATAGGTACAGCCTGTTGCTTATCAATTCCCACCCCCACCCCCACTCTCAACCTGAGCAACTTCCTGCATATTTTTCACCACATGGCCCCTTGTTAATACTTTGTTAAAACGTTTAAACCTCCTGGTGGGAATAAAGCACATATGGTGAATAAAGCACACCTGTGAAGGAAATCATAACCATGTTATGAAGACTTTTAAGCAGCCTATGGAGAGGTCCTAAGGCCTCCAGTGAACAGTTACTGCCAACTTTGCCAGCCATAGCCATGAGTCTGTCTCATTTGTACTCACAGGTTTTTAATTTATAAATTAACTGAACTAAAGGGAGAAGAGGTCAATGTCATTGAAAATTCATTACTTAAATTTCCCAATAGAAGAGGGCATGTTGTGCCACATGGGGACACAAGGGAAGCACCAGGCTTTGGTCAGGTGGCAGAAGCAACTGCAAGGTGAACACTTAGGCCACACCCTTTACTTGGGGTTTCCATGGCAAAGGCAAGGTGGGGCATAGTAAACAGTTTAGGATTGTCAGTTTGAACAATTCCAGTGGGCTTCAGCCTTTAAGGGTGGTGTCCAGGTGCCTGGTGCCTAGCCCTGGGATGATTTAAGGCAGGGGCAGTGTTGACTGGTGTGCCGGTTAAAGGAGGTGCTTAGTTTGCTTGAGAGGTGTGGTCCCTAGTAAGTTGTTAACGATCTTGAGGAACTATCTGACTTGCGAGCCTACAAAAAGCCCAACAAATTGGACATATTTCTTCTTTCTTGGGTCACTCAACAGCAGCAAGGGCAGACATCAATTTCCAGAGAAACAGATCACATGACTTCTATTTATCACAGACCTTGAGTGGTTGCTTGTCTAACATTCACATTACTGGTAGTTGTTTGACCCTTGAACTCTTTCATTCTCTCCATTTTGTAAATTGAAGAACAGAGGAAAAGGAGCCTAACTTGAGGGCCCACAGGAATGCATAGAAAAGCCTGGCACTCACTCCAGGGCTCCTCCCAGCCAGGAAATCCAGGGATTGAAAACAGGTCCAGTGATGGTACTCATTCTTGCCCTTGTGGTAACTAGCCTGATTCTAACCTATCTCTGTGGTATTAGTAATCCCCTCTAGAATCCAGTTTCCAAGGATACTCCATTAAGAGGGATGGTCTACATTCTTAACAAGAATGAACACTTACTATATTAAAATGGTTTTGCATTAACTTGCTGTATCTTCAAAAGCAACTCTTGTAATTGGAAAATTATCTTCCTTCTCCCCCAGATAACGAAGAAATCCAAACAACACCTCCTTTCCAAACAAAAACAAGTTAGAAAAACAAAAAACTTAGAAAGCTAAGAGCAGATTCTAAAACCAAAACTCGTTTCAAGAGTAATTTGCCAACTCCTACACTCTTCTCATGAGATGCTTGCTCTAGTCCTGAAAGTCGCAGGACCTACAAATCCTGAATCTCAAGCTGCCCTGGAGGATGCAGACCCTTCCAGATACTTTCCTTCTTCTCTCAGACTAATTCTTCAAAACCAATAGCAGCAGGAAGATCAGGAAAGGGACAGGGAGAGAGGGGGAATGGGGGGGGGGGCAGGAAAACACAAAGAGAGACACACTCCACTCCTCTTCCCCTTGTAACACTAGGGCCTCTTCTCTTCCTTTTGAACTTCCTATATGGCTCCCATGAAAAATTAGAGCAGTTAACTCATTTCACTTACAACGGAACCCAAATTCTTGGCAGTAGAAAACATATTTATCTTCATATACCTGAATGTCACATTAAGTGGAATGCAAATAGCCTACTATTTACTCATGAAGCAAATGGTACCAGAATTATGTTACATTCTTACTGCTTCTCAAATCTCATCTTTAGATCTTAGCATGATACTAGAAGAGGAAAATATGTGGGAGGACAGAAGATTGGAAGAATATCATCTTACCAGGACTTCTCACTCCTGAAGTATGTTCACCTGTTCTTAATGGTCACATTCTCCCCTAGCCTTATTGATACTTATTTTGTTTCCATTGTGCTGATGTGTGTTCCCAGTGGGAGAGAAAATTAAGCTAATAGCCAATGGCAAGTGATCTCTGGGTGGGAAGCAGATACAATTTTCTCTCTTTCACAGGAAAGGAGAATATATAGTAGCAAAGTTAAGGCTCTTTATTCAGACAGTACAGTACAGCAAAGTGGGAAGGCTATGCTGTCTCCACAGCAACAGGAAGTCTCATAAAGGTAAAATCCTTGGCTTTTGCAGGCCTACTCTTCCTAGCTCAGGAGAAACATTGTTTAACTTGAAGAGAACAAAACTAGGCAACCTGGCTACAGTGTGCAAGGGTGGCTGGCTGGCTAGTCTCTCAGTCGGTCCTGGAAGTGCTTGGTGAGAATGTCCAGCAGCTCCTGCTTTTTCATCCCACCCTTCAGTCCCAATACCCTGCAGGCTTCCTTCAGCATCGGCACAGTGAATTTTCCCAGCGTGCCCTTGTTGACATGGGCCTTCAGCTCCTCTTCAGAAAATTCTACCTTGGGCCTTTTGCTTTCAGAATCTTCACTACCTGGGGAAAAAGATCAATAGTACCATGGCATCCTAGCCGTACTGCACAGGGACCCTCATGATCTGGGTTGCAGTTAACCATTTTCCATAAAGCTGTCATGCCTACCTAGAACACCATGGGGAAGATAGGTGTCTTGATAAGGCAGCTTCACTTAGGCATAAAACTAAAACTGTACCACACCTAGGAGGGAGTTAAAACTAGTGTGAGGGCCATCAGTTTACCCAAAAGTACTGCTCATTCTGGTGAGCAAGTCACTCCTTCCTTCAAAAAGTACATGGTGTAAGTACCAAGCCACCATCCTAGGTAGTAGGAAAGGCTGAGATAAACTAAATCACTACCACGGGCACAGGTGTGAAGGCTAGGAAGCAGTTCACACAAGGCGCTGGAGAAGTCACTTCTAATGCATGAGGGAGAGGGCACCATGACCACCAGCCTAAGCTCTCAGAGCTCTGCTGCTTGTAGGCCTTTTAGGCAAGTAATGCCTAGATTTGTCTTTACTGAATCAAAGATAGCCAAAAACATTAAAACCTAAGCCAGAACTATTACCAAATGGTGAGGAACTCACAACTGGCTTCCCTGAAGAACATGAGTCACAGCAAAGAGTACTTTGGGGCTGGAGGTTAAGAAAAAGGACAGTCTGATAGAAAAAATGGCTAAGGCCACTAACGAAGTTACACAAAAAGTCCAATAAAACCACATCTCACTCATAACTGGGGAACTGCATGTCAAACGGGATATAGAGTTTTCCCTGTTATTTTTTTGTGAAAATTAAAAAATAGTACATAAAATCTAGGATTAATGAGAGTGTAAGGAACACACCCATTCCTTCTTGGACGGGGTATAAACTGAATCACTTTTGCAGAAGCAAACTGGCAATTCTTATCCGAATTTTCAATGTCTACATCTTGACCCAGCAACTCCACTGCTAAGAATTTATCCAGTCAATCTGCTCACAAAAGTCCACAGTGACAGTACACATTCATGGCATCGTAGCCATTGATAAAGGTCTGGTTGAATACATTGTGTACATCTAGCCAATGATGTACTCTTGTAGTTTCATTTTTAAAATGAAGTAGATATGTTAAGTATGGATATGAATGTCCAACAGATATAGCTGAGTAACAAAATAACCTAGAAAAATGTGAGTATTATCCCATTTGTGCTGAAATGTTTGTATATATGAATATGTAAGTTTGTATTGATATTTCCGAAGGAACATTATCCTCTGATAGAACCATAAAGGCAACTTTTAAAGATACCCCACTGAACAGCCACACCCAGCTCCTCACCTTGTTTCTCCCTGGGAGCTTTTCCCTTAGAATTGTAATCTGGTGGGTAGACAAGTTCCTTAAACTCATCCACCAAAGAGCCAAGTCTTTTATCCATTTCTTCTATCTTGGGCACTAGAAAATCAAAACATAGGAAGAGTGGCCTGGCAAGTTACAAGCCCTGGCTTCCTGTCCAGTTCCAACTCTACAGGGCACAGAGGAGAGCATCAGCTGCTGGGATGGGGGTACTTGGGGAAGGGTGCACAAGAAAGCAGCTGATAGGCCAAGGAAACATTCAACAGTAACATTTACCTGGTTCCTTCTAACAACTGCATTCAGTGAGCACTTACTACAGCCAGGCACTCTCCTAAATGTTGAAAATTTATTATTTTTTATTTAATCCTTCTAACCACCTCTGGGATAGATAAATCTGTCTCCCCATTTAACAGAGGAGGAAAGCAGAGAGGTTCTGTGACCTGCGTGAGGTCAAACAGCTGGGAAGTGGCAGAGATGAAAACTGGGCTAGGTTCTAGGGATTCCAAGGACCGGCCATGCCTGAGTGGGCTCACAGGCTAATCAGGATGAGAAGATGGCTAAAACATCAATGCCTAGAGCTAGGCAACGCCACAAAAGCAGGGACTGTTCATGCACACTGGGATGCAGAAGGGGTCAGGAAAGACTGCAGCAGAGTCTGGAAAACTGTTCTTCCTCAGGCAGAAGGCGTAGTGGTGAGCACATTGTGTGGGGGTCAGGTATGAGGAGAGCAAGACCAGCAAGGAGGCAGGAAAGGCAAGCATGGCAAGGTCACAGAAGCCTGGAATGCCTGTCAAGGGAGTAGACCTCCTAAGAGCAGTGGAAAAACTTGGAAGGGTTATGAGCAAGGGAGCGACATGGTCAGACCTCCATTTTACAAAGGTCACTCTGACAGCTGTACGGAGTATGAGCTGAAAGGGTGGAACCCTGGGGGGTGGGGCGATGGGCTCACAAACACGAGAGGTGACAGAACCACCAGGACTTTCTGATGGCATATGAGGTGTGGGGTGGTGGGGAAGGGGAGGGATGCAGCTGGGAAAGCAGAAGTATTTCCCAGGACAAATACAACAGGAAAGGAGGCTCTGGGGGAAAGATGTTGTTTCCTTTTTTGTTACCTTACAACTATATTACTAGTAGAACTTTTAACATGAGCTGAGTCACACCAAGGGTAAGGCTGACGGGTGTCTCATCATTTCCTTATGTGGCCAGGTTTGCAAAGTACTGAGGAGAGCTCCTGGCCTCTGGTGTACCCAGGAGGTAGCGCAATGTCACAGCCAACATGGGCTCCTGCGGTGTCAGAAGCCCCACATTCCAGGCTCCAGGAGTGTCTCTGAGAGCTCTGCTTCTCAACCTGGGAACCACTTAAGGACTTTAAAAAAGCACTGCTGGCCCCCTCCCAGGGATTCTGATTTAACTGGTCTGGGATGAGGCCTGAATAGCCAGATTTTTTAAAGCTCCAGATGATTCTGTGAGATCCCAAATTGAGAACCAACGTGCCACAGGTAGTGTCCTGTCTCAATCACCTGGAAAGCTTGTTAAAACACAGGTTGCTGGGCCCCACCCTGAGTTTCAAATTTAAGTCAGCTTGGGGGGAAGGGCTCAAATTCTGCATTTCTAACAAGTTCCCAGGTGAAGCCAGTGTAGCCAATCCAGAGACCATGCTTAGGATCACTGGGGTAGACTGAGGAGGCCATCCGGGAGCAGTGAAATGACTAAGATGGGGCTCAGGACCGCTGGTGTGTTTCCATGTTCAGAGGAGGAAAAAGGGAACCGGAACAGCAAAGGAGCCTTCCCCAGGGTTAATATGGGCACAGGGGAAAACCAAGACAGTATGCCAAAGTAAGAAAATAATTTCAAGTCTTCAGTAAGTATTTATTAAAAGAAAACCCTATCATTGTGTCGGAGGGAAACAGACCACATCTGATTAGAGGTGAGTGAGGGATGTTTTAAAAGAGCAGAAGAGTCAAAGGAGTCGGATGTCTGAGCAGTAGGATATCCAAGTCCTACAGCAATGCCAGCCAGGCAGCTGCCAGCTCAGGCCAGAGCCTAGAAGAAAGGACAGGACTGGAGACCCAGGCTTGGGAGTTGTGGACATGAGGTGACCCCTGAAGCTGTGGGAATGGACCAGAGAGCCAATAGAAAGGGAAAGAATGGGGTGCTGACAGTAGGAACCCAGGTCACTCAGGTTATAAGAAATACCAGAGAAGCCAAAATTGTTTTGAAAATAGAGGTAGGAAGAGAAAACAAGACTTGCAGTAATTACAGGGCAGGAAGACAGAATGCAAGAAGTTGAGGCTGTGGGGAGGAGGTAGAGAGAATGCTCTAGAATAAAGAAGAACTGTGTTCTGAGCACTTCTGAGTGTCAGGGCCTACCTTTTGCTAACACCTTATAAGAACAATATCATTATCTCCATTTTACTAATAAAGAAACCGAGTTTCAGGGAGATTATTCCAAGGCCACTCAAGTTAGTAAGTGGCAGAGCTGGGATTCAAATCTATATCAGATGTTTCTAAAGCCTGTGCCCTCACCACCTTGCTAGAGACAAGGCAGTTTACTTCCTGACTGCCTGAAAGCCATAAAGGAAGCCATGGGCAGCTTACCTCAAGATCTGCCAGATCCAAACTCTAATGCTGAGGCTATTCTGTCTTACATAAAAGAGATACATTAATAACTTGGAAGCTAAGCAGGCTGAACTAATTGCTCTGATCTTTTCAACCTCTGTCATGAGTCTTCATTACATTCAGTCCATTTCCCAGTGGATATTTACTCACATCATGAAACCTCATGCATCCTCTTATGAAATATGTGAGAGAATCACAATCAAGAAAGGGACCAGCAGGGAGCTCAGAGCACCGTGGCCTCAGCGCCAGGCCCATCTCTTTGGTGCTGGGTAACGAGGTAGATTTTCACGGGAAGAACATGCAGTCTGACAGGAAACAAGCACAGTGGTTCAGAGCAAGGGCTCTGGGTCAGACTCACTGGATTCTGAGCTTAGATCCACCACTACTCACTACTTAGTGATTTGGGCAAATTACTCCTGCTCTGTAAAATAAGGACAATAACAGCACCTACCTCAGAGTTATAAGGATTAAATGAGTCAACACGTTGGACAACAGTACCTCACACGCAGTAAGTGCTCAATAAATGTTATAGATTACTTTCTTACACGCTTGCCAACGTGTAGTCACGAGGTGGCCTAGTTCTGATGCTTTCTCCTCCTCTCACTGCGGAACCAGCCAGATCTGTTCCCTGGCAGTCTAAGCTGGTCTAGAAAATCTCTCAAACAGAGATGGTCTGGACAATGAGGCCAAGGCTTTAGAGGGTGCTAGGAAATGCATCAATGTTATGGGCCAGGGTGAAATCGCTAAGAAAGCCTCCCACGGAAAGGATTGCAGCTCCGTCCCAGCCATCTTACTTGTCAGGTCTACTGCTTGTTCAGGCTCCATCTTATTCAAAGCCAAGGCCTCCAGGTTCCTAAAGTGCTGCTGCAGCACTGGATTCTCAAAGCTGTCACTTCTGTTAAAACAAATAATAACACGTGTAAATTAAAAAATTAAAAATTAAACATTTTGAAAAATAAGATAATACAATTAAATAAACTCAACCCAGAGAGCACAGGTCCAAGGCCATCTGAGAAAACACCCCAAATAAAACAGATGAAAATCTTATCTCTTGATTCAACTTTTCTCTTTCCAGTATTTTCAATTTATTGTCTGATACCAGAGATCCAAAAGCTAATTTAAAAGCAAACAATCCCTGCCTGTCTGTCACTGGAAGCTGTAGGCAGAGAGAGAAATGGAGGAGCAGGGCCACGTAAGTACAGACAAAAGACAGAGGAGACATAGCACAAGATGGGGAGATCATGAACCTTTCTTCCCATGCTCAGTGGTAGCATGGGAGTAAAAGACGACTTTCAACTCGAGGCAGTTCCAGAAGAGAGCATAGGATGGACCCACTATTCACCTGTATTTGAAGCAGAGCTTCTCAACAATAGCCTTCATCTTGTCTATCTGCTCTGGGTTTGCCGTGACTTTCTCAGTAAAGGGCACCTTCCGTTTGTCATCAGCATAGGGTAGGAACACCAGCTGGAAGCCTGAAGAAGGGAGGTAAGTTTTCTGAGGTTTGACTTAAAGGTTTCAGTTACGGAGTTGTCATTTGTCTCTCAGATCCAACTTCACACTTCTAGGTCCCAGGATGCTGGGGATGAGACCCTCCAATCCCATTTCTCCCTTACAGCTGATTCCCGTGGTCTAACACACTCCCTCTGGAGTCTCCCGAGGAGACGCGAAGAAGGCAGGAATGGCTCCTTCCATACACTTCCTCCTCTGGTCATGTTGCCCCCGCCAGGGCTCCTTGCCTGGCAGCAGCAGCTGGCTCTGGCCTCCAGCCTTTCTGATACACCCAGAGACAAGTGGACAGTGCCCCCCGCCCCCCATGGATGGCTAAGCCCCGGTTCTGAGCCCTCCTCTGAGCTTGAGCCTCAACACTTGGGTCCCCTGCCCTTCACCACAAGCTGAAAGGGCGGCGGTAAGGGTTATCAGACAGACCTTGTTCCAGTTACTGCCTGGTTCTAGAAAGACTGAAAAATCTAGACTGTAACCAACTACTACTGCCAGATAAAGGACCTTGCTGGCAATGCTCACAGCCCTGGGCAAGAGGAAAGAGCAAGCCCCTTAGCTTCCTCTACCCTAGTCTCCTTCCAGCACCCGCTATTGACAGATCCTCACTGAGAGCCAGATGCCAAAGGACAAACTGGGTTTGGAGAGTCTCAGCCTTAGTAGCAAAGCACACCACCAAGAATTTGCAGCTGAGAGACAAGAGCTCTCAGCTATTGACAAAACTGACATACAACGCTATTCCCGAGCATTCTGATGACCAGGGTTAGAAATATATTCAAAGACTTACTTTCTAAAATTAATTCTTATTGGTATGGCTAAAGATGAGGCAAGAGTAACATCTGTTGGCTGCTTTGTACGAGGCATTTACACATTAACTTATTTCAAAGGTGAAACAACCTTGAGAGAAAGGTGTTCTAGAATTCTCATCTTTGCAGATAAGGAATATAAACAGAAGTTTAAATTAATTGCCCAACTGGCCAGCTAACAAGTGGAAGAGATGGGCCTAAAAAGAAAGTAAATTTTCAGACACATAAGTATACGGTAAAGTCAAGTCCGACTTCAAAACCCACAGTCCTTCCACTATATCTCACTGCCTTGCTACATACATGCAATGAACCAAACATTAAACTTAACGAGGATGCCAAAAATGGCTTTTAGTGAAGAAAGGTGTCAGCAAAGAGACACCATGAATTTGTGTCAGTAACCTGCAAACAGTCCTTATGCAGTCAATTCTCAACCCTGACTGCAGAGCTGCCTTGTACAGTTGTGCATGCTGTGTATTGCACAACTTGACTGTGCATCAGATTCACTTGTGAAACCTTAAAAAATACACATTTCCCAGTAGACTCTTGATTCAGCAGGTCTGAGTTGGAATCCCATGAGTGATTCCAAAGTCTGAGCAAGGTTCAGAAGCACAGAAAATCTCTCTTCCACATACCTGGAGGAGTCACTTGAACTTTCTGGTCATCCAGCTTCTCTTCCTGTGGTATCAAGGCCACAAAATAGGGGGGGCTGTTCTGGCGAGGGGTGTATCTGCACACTGCCACAACCTCCTTCTCCAGACACTTGATGAGCAGTGCATTGAACAGGGTTGTACTCCCTGAAAAATAAACATCCCAGGGGTCTACATCCTAACAGTGTCCCCTCCTTCCTTCCCTCTTAGCCCATTATAAGCCTACAATTCCCCCCATTCTCTTAAAAGGGCTTATGATACTTCAGTAGTTAAGGGGTGATGGACCTAGAGCTGAGGGGAAAGTGGGGGCAGCAGAGACTTAGATAGGAAAGGAATGAAGTTGGATGCCTCGAATGCTCCATTTAGCAGTGTGAATTAACTGCCATCAATTCACTTACACTGTATAAGGCTAATGACATAAGGCCCAGTTACTAATGAGAACCAATGAGATCAGACCCAGAGCGTTCGTTAGCTACAGCACAAAGGAATACAGATCTGGACAGCACAGATAAACAAAACAGCTGAGTTCATATCACACTTAATTGCCAACACAAGGGAAGAAGCTGGTCTTATTTTTGTTTTTTCCAACTATCTGATGCCTCAAACAAAGAATTCCATAGGAAATAAGACTTTAAATTGCTAACCCCATATCCCCTCCTGGATATTCACAATGCACTCCAGTGTATTACAGGTCCTAAAGAAATCTCTTTAACTTCCATTTAGTCCCACATTTCCAGAATTTATTTGAGCATGAAACACTTTCAAAATACCCCACTGGCACATCCTAAATAGCCTCCAAGCAGCACCCATTTAGGAAATGCTGCTCAGAAAATGGCCTTCTGCATTACTTACCCATTTACCCCTGATCCATGCCACTTACCATTCACCAGGGACTCCTCAGGGTACACGAACAGGGAGGGCCGCAGGTAATGGTGCTTCTTCAGCATCACCAAGGGCTTGAAACCGATGAGGATCAAACCTGGTTCATCAAACCGTTTGAGCTCTTCCGTTTCCTCTTTCTCCAGTACAATCTGACGCTTCCCAAAGGTCTAAAAGGAGGAACAAATGAAAGCCACGTAAGGATACTCATGGGGATGGAAAAGAGTGGCCATGTGACACTACCAAGTTAAAATCAGCTTCTTCTAAGGAGCAGGGAGGTGGCTCAACAGGGGCATCTTACACCTACCACAGGGAATTAACATTTACTGGGTACCTGCCAGGCACCTTCCTTTTGCCATCCAACTGATCTTCTGTAACACTCCTAGGGCAATAGATGTCAGAACCTGTTTTATGGATGAGTGAACTAAAGCTCAATACAACTGAACTGGGCTTTAAACCTCTGTGGTGTTAAAAGCTATGCGGTTCAAGCATTTATTTGTCCCCTTGTTTAAAATGCACTGAAATTTTTAGATGGCCAACAGGCACATGAAAAGATGCTCCACATCGCTAATTATCAGGAAATTGCAAATTAAAACCACAATGAGATATCACCTCATGCCAGTTAGGATGGCCAACATAGAAAAGACTAGGAACAACAAATGCTGGGGAGGATGCAGAGAAAGGAGAGCCCTCCTACCCTGCTGGTGGGAATGTAAACTAGTTCAACCACTGTGGAAAGCAGTATGGAGGGTCCTCAAAAAACTCAAAATAGAAATACCATTTGAAAAAGAGGATCTACACACATAAACAGAATCAGAAATGAGAAAGGAAAAATAACGACGGACCTCATTGAAATACAAATAATTATAAGAGAATATTATGAGAATCTATATGCTAACAAGCTGGAAAACATAGAAGAAATGGACAACTTCTTAGAAAAATACAACATTCCAAGACTGACCAAGCAAGAAACAGAAAAACTAAACAGACCAATCACCAGTGACGAAATTGAATCGGTAATCAAAAAACTACCCAAGAACAAAACCCCCGGGCCTGATGGATTCACCTCTGAATTCTACCAGACATATAGAGAAGAAATAACACCGATTCTCCTCAAAGTTTTTCAAAAAATAGAAGAGGAGGGAATACTTCCAAACTCATTCTATGAAGCCAGCATCACTCTAATACCAAAACCGGGCAAAGACCTCACCAAAAAAGAAAATTACAGACCAATATCCCTGATGAACGTAGATGCAAAAATACTCAACAAAATATTAGCAAACCGAATTCAAAAATACATCAAGAGGATCATACACCATGATCAAGTGGGATTCATCCCAGGGATGCAAGGATGGTACAACATTCGAAAATCCATCAACATCATCCACCACATCAACAAAAAGAAGAACAGAAACCACATGATCATCTCCATAGATGCTGAAAAAGCATTTGACAAAATTCAGCATCCATTCCTGATTAAAACTCTCAACAAAATGGGTATAGAGGCAAGTACCTCAACATCATAAAGGCTATATATGACAAACCCACAGCTAACATCATACTTAACGGCGAGACGCTGAAAGCTTTTCATCTAAGATCGGGAACAAGACAGGGATGCCCACTCTCTCCACTGTTATTCAACATAGTACTGGAGGTCCTAGCCACAGCAATCAGACAAAACAAAGACATACAAGGCATCCAGATTGGTAAAGAAGAAGTCAAATTGTCACTATTTGCAGATGACATGATATTGTACATAAAAAGCCCTAAAGACTCCACTCCAAAACTACTAGAACTAATATCTGAATACAGTAAAGTTGCAGGATACAAAATTAACACACAGAAATCTGTTGCTTTCCTATACACTAATGATGAACTAACAGAAAGAGAAATCAGAAAAACAATTCCATTCACAATTGCATCAAAAAGAATAAAATACCTAGGAATAAACCTAACGAAGGAAGTGAAAGACCTGTACTCTGAAAACTACAAGACACTCCTAAGAGAAATTAAAGAGGACACTAACAAATGGAAATGCATCCCATGCTCTTGGCTAGGAAGAATAAATATTGTCAAAATGGCTATACTACCTAAAGCAATCTACAGATTCAATGCAATCCCTAACAAACTACCAACAGCTTTCTTCAATGAACTGGAACAAATAATTCTAAAATTCATATGGAACCACAAAAGACCCCAAATAGCCAAAGCAATCCTGAGGAGGAATAAAACGGGGAATTACGCTCCCTGACTTCAAACTCTACTACAAAGCCACAGTAATCAAGACAATTTGGTATTGGCACAAAAACAGACCCACAGACCAGTGGAACAGAATAGAAAATCCAAACATTAACCCAAACATATACAGTCAATTAATATTTGATAAAAGTGCCTTGGATATACAATGGGGAGATGACAGCCTCTTCAGCAGCTGGTGTTGGAAAAACTGGACAGCTACATGTAAGAGAATGAAACTGCACTACTGTCTAGCCCCATACACAAAGGTAAACTCAAGGTGGATCAAAGACCTGAATGTAAGTCATGAAACCATAAAACTCTTAGAAAAAAACATAGGCAAAAATCTCTTGGACATAAACATGAGCGAATTCTTCATGAACATATCTCCCCGGGCAAGGGAAACAAAAGCAGAAATGAACAAGTGGGACTATATCAAGCTGAAAAGCTTCTGTACAGCAAAGGACACCATCAGTAGAACAAAAAGACATCCTACAGTATGGGAGAATATATTCATAAATGACGTATCCGATAAAGGGTTGACATCCAAAATATATAAAGAACTCACGCACCTTAACAAACAAAAAGCAAATAATCCAATTAAGAAATGGGCAGAGGACATGAATAGACACTCTCTGAAGAAGAAATTCAGATGGCCAACAGGCAAATGAAAAGATGCTCCACACCGCTAATCATCACAGAAATGCAGATTAAAACCACAATGAGGTATCACCTCACACCTGTGAGGATGGCCAACATCCAAAACACAAACAACAACAAATGCTGGCAAGGATGTGGAGAAAAGGGAACCTTCCTACACTGCTGGTGGGACTGCAAATTAGTTCAACCATTGTGGAAAGCAGTATGGAGGTTCCTCAAAAAACTCAAAATAGAAATACCATTTGACCCAGGAATCCCACTCCTAGGAATTTACCCTAAGAATACAGCAGCCCAGTTTGAAAAAGACAGATTCACCCCTATGTTTATCACAGCAATATTTACAATAGCCCAGAAATGGAAGCAACTTAAGTGTCCATCAGTAGATGAATGGATAAAGAAGATGTGGTACATATACACAATGGAGTATTATTCAGCCATAAGAAGAAAACAAATCCTACCATTTGCAACAGCATGGATGGAGCTAGAAAGTATTATGCTCAGTGAAATAAGCCAAGCTGAAAAAGACAGTATCAAATGATTTCACTCATATGTGGAGTATAAGAACTAAGAAAAAAACTGAAGGAACAAAACAGCAGCAGACTCACAGAACCCAAGAATGGACTAATAGTTACCAAAGGGAAAAGGACTGGGGAGGATGGGTGTGAAGAGAGGGACAAGGGGGAAAAAGGGGCATTACGATTAGCAGATGTAATGTTGGGGGGCACAGGGAGGGCTGTACAACTCAGAGACGACAAGTAGTGACTCTATAGCATCTCACTACACTGATGGACAGTGACTGTAATGGGGTTGGTGTGGGGGGGGACCTGATGAAGGGGGTAGTTTAATCACCATAATATTGCACATGTAATTGTAGATTAATGATACCAAAATAAACTATTAGAAAAAAAAGAATGCAGCAGCGCAGTTTGAAAAAGACATATGCACCCCTATGTTTATCACAGCAGTATTTACAATAGCCAAGAAATGGAAGCAACCTTAATTGTCCATCAGTAGATGAATGGATATAGAAGATGTGGTACATATACACAATGGAATATTATTCAGCCATAAGAAGAAAACAAATCCTACCATTTGCAACAACATGGATGGAGCTAGAGAGTATTATGCTCAGTGAAATAAGCCGGGCGGAGAAAGACAAGTACCAAATGATTTCACTCATCTGTGGAGCATAAGAACAAAGCAAAAACTGAAGGAACAGAACAGCAGCAGACTCACAGAACCCAAGAATGGATTAACAGTTGCCAAAGGGAAAGGGACTGGCGGGGGATGGGCGGGAAGGGAGGGATAAGAGGAATAAGGGGCATTACAATTAGCACACACAACGTAGTGGGGGCAGGGCACAGGGAAGGCAGTATAGCACAGAGAAGACAAGTAGTGATTCTATTGCATCTTACTACACTGATGGACAGTGACTGTAATGGGGTATGTGGTGGGGACTTGATAATGGGGGGATTCTAGTAACCACAATGTTACTCATGTAATTGTATATTAATGATACCAAAATAAAAAATAAAAAATAAAATAAATAAAATAAAATGCACTGAACTCTCAGCATCATCCCTGACACAGAGGATGCTCCAACCATACCTATTCATCTAGAGGACCCATGCCAGTACAGTGCTGGTCTCAGTGTGGGAGGTGTGTAAGCACGCACACGCACGCATACACACAAAAGAATTACTCCCAATCTTCAAAGTTTCTGTCTTGAGCCTATACATGTGATTGGTACCAGAGTCAAATTTTAATTTTTTGAACAAAAACAGAGCCCTCAAGGTTTTTTTTGGTAGGCACACTAGATCAAGGAAGAAACTTAGTGACCAGAAGAGCTCCTGCCTATGAATAAACCAACACGGAAAACAAGTTCCTTCCAGAAATGGAAGAGGAAATTAGTTGTCTTCAGAAAGGAAGCCAAAACACTGCTTGAAATTTGTGCTCCAAAAAACATCTCATAAGTTGAATCAAAATATTTAATCACTTAGTTGATCCTTAAAGGTCAAAAATACATGCAAAATCTCAGATTCTCCCCACATTTCACACAATTAAAAAGGATGAACTTCAATTTAAGATATCAGATCCTTACACAGAGAGAACAAAAGTGAGAGGATGAAGAAAGATAATGTTCTGCATTCTTCATCTGCCTTTAAGAAAGGCACACGTGCATCACTTTAAAGAACAGGAAAAATTTGGTTTAGCAAAAAAGAAGTCTCTTCTTGCTAAAAAAAAAAAAAGAAAAAGAAAAAAAGAGTACACTTCGACCTAACACACTTTCCCTCTCCCTAGTTAACTATATTAAGCATTTTCTGCTATTGTATTTGAGCAAGGAATCAGACTGCCAGGCCCAGAGCTGCACATGCAGGGGTGATCCAGGGCTGCAGTTTTCACTGACATCTCTTTCAAACGCTGGCTCTAGTTTTCTAGCTCTCAAGGTATCACTAAACTAGATACCACAGTTACAAAGGGCAATTAATGACTTTGTGTTTTAACAGCTTGGCTAGAAAAAGGCACACATAAAAGTTATTTGACTGGTTAGGCTGACAAGTCTCCCACCCTGTTCACTCCAATGGGGCAAAATTCAGCAGGAGAGCAGACTTACCTGAGACCTCTTGGTGTCACTAGGCAGAAGCAAACTGCCTGTATTTACATTAAATCTCCGGGTCTTGGTTTTCACTGGTTCGTTTGTTTCCCGATAAAGCCTCACTGCAGGAGGTCTGCGTGCCTTCTGGACCATATTATATATGCCGACAGTGAGTGCTGTATCTTTATTGAACTTAAGCTTCAACCTGGAAGAGAGAAAAATTAAAAAAGAAACCAACAACAAAAGACTATTATTTCCCATCTAAAATTCCTTCATGGCACTCAAGCTCTTAGAATATAAATATAACTCATTTTAATAATACAATAGAATGGCATTTGCTATACCATCTCGGGTTCTATACCATAAAAATTAGTTTCAGAATATAATAACTACTTAAAATTATGAAGAAGGTACTGTAATAAAAATCATCACTTTTATTGAGTCCAGCACTAAATCAATCACCTTATAACTATTCTCTCATGTTATCGTCATAATTATTACCCTGTAAGTACTTATTGATTATCTGTTGTTTCTGCTTGTCTAGAATCCCTTCTCCCTTCTTTCAACAATGAAACAATTTCTCAGTGAAACCTTCCCTCACTACAGCTTTGGAAGAATGTTAATCAAAGCTCGTACTTTTCCATTACAATATATGCTCCAGAGTATTTACACCAAATTCTTATGCAGCAATAGGACCTCTAGAAAACATGTTCTACGATGACAACGTGCAAAAATATTTACAGTACATATTGTGAACAACAGCAGAACATAAAAATAACCCATCTCACATTCTTTTCAAGCACATGTGGAACATTCTCTAGGATAGACCATATGCCAGGCCACAAAACAAGTCTAGATACATCTAAGAAGACTGAAATCACACAAAATATGTTCTTTAACCAAAATATAAGTCAGTCAGAGATCCAAAACAGAAAGAAATATTTGGAAATTAAACAATACACTTCTAAACAATACAAGAGATCAAAGAAGAAATCACAAGGGAAATTTATTATTTAAACTCAATAAAAGTGAAAAGACAGCATATCAAAAGTTATAGGACACAGCTAAAAGAGTGCTCAGAGGGAAGTTTATAACTTTAAACACCTTTATCAGAAAAGAAGTCAAGTTAATAACTCAATCTCCACTATTGTGGAATATTTAGAAGTATTTACTTTAAAGAAGACAACATGTCCAAGTGAGTTACATCAAGTTCAAAGTTATATTGGTTTTACAACAGTTGGAAGAACATGGTTTGGGGCAGAGCCTTAACTAGAAATTTTGGTACCTGGAACAAGCACCTAATATACCTTCAGATCAACCACAATGCATGATGTGGCCCACGGATGAGCATTACTAACAATACCAACCACTTGCTGGCTTCCAATCTTTAATTACTCCGGCTTACTAGGTCCTAAGCTCAGTTGTCTAAAGGCTGCCGAAGGAGAGCTGACAAAAAATGTAACCAATTAAAAACCTGCCCTATCTTCAAAAATAATTTAAAAAAAACTGTGGCCCACTCTAGCCTCAGGCTTCAAGTGACCTTATTTCTATTTCTAACACAAAATAGCAAATCCTTTACTCCTCCAAATCTGTCTTAAATTTTCATACTTATAAAGTGCCTTTGACCTTAATGTCATCCTAAATTAAGACGAAGTCACAGTGTAACTTCATACAGTTTATGTCATACCTCAGCAAGGAAAATGTGGAAGCCCACAATGTAAAAGAAGTTGCTGAATATGTTTAACTTCATCTGAAATGTTTTGAGGTTAATAAATGTTACTAAAGGGTAGGTTTCAACCTACCTCAAAGGGTAGTCATAAAGATTAAATGAGTTAATATGTTAACAAAGAACTTAGGACAGTGCCTCGCACACAATAACCATGAAATCTATTACTTGATTATAGTAAGAACAAGTTTAGTAACTTTCTAGGCCTTAGACCTAAGCATTATTAGTTCTCAAAGAGCTCCAGTATATTATTACTTGTCCCAAGTATCCTGTAACAACTCTTCTACAAAACAGAACAGCTAACATTTATAAATACTTCTATGTGCCAAGCACTACGTCTAGGTTACCCCATTTAATCACAGCCATCCTTATGAGGCAGTGCCATTTTTGCTCGCATTTTACTGAGGCCCAGAGAAGTTACATGACTTGCCCTGGGTCACACGGCAGAGAGGCCAGGACCAGAATCCAAGCCAATCCGATTCTAGGACATACATTGAACTGCTCTTTTATCCTCCCTGCAATCCCCACCCAACTGTGTGGTAGATGTCCGCATGACAGTATTAACAATATCCCGTCATTTCAGGAAAGGGGCAGAGGGACAGGGTGCTTGTCTGAAGAGAAATAGTTCCTAGGGAGACAAGGAGAGCAATGACGAAACCACAGCTGGAGCAGTGAGCTGGTTCTTAGTGTACTTAAAATGATTTCGTGGGTTTTCTAAGAGAATGGTCAGTAATCTCTTGAAAACTGCTCAAAAACTACCAATGGTTACATTCCCCTATACTGAGGAAACTAATCTAAAATGAAAGCCTAATGCTCCTTAGGGAGAAACACTGAGGAGCCCTGAGGATTCTAATGCAAAGCTCTCTAGATAGAAGATAATCTAACAGTCTAGCTCCTACAGTCTCAATTTTTAAGAAATCTGAGTGACACAATTTTAATAGCAATGGTAATAGCTGACATGAATTGAGTTGTGCTCTAGGCCAGGTACTGCAGCCACCCCCAACTTACAGATGAGAAGAACGCAGACAATGCGCTGTGAGTGCAACCAATCAGGCCACAGCAGTTCACACCAAGGCAGTGGAGAGCTGTGTTACTTTGGAGAAATGGCCTACCAGCTCGCTCTAGAGACAGAGAAGCAAACAGCTGTGCTATCCTGAAATAAAGCAAGTGTGTTAGAAGAACAGAATGGAGCACAGCCCAAAGTTAGGTAGCCAGAGAGGCTGAGGCGATGCAATGCCTATGGTTAGGAGGGGACTCATGGTGTTGGTCTGGGCGTGGTGCACACCTGAACAGGGCCCGCTTCCTGGTCTCCTTGGCCAGGACCTTCCGCAGCAGATCTTCCAGCTTGCTCGATTCCTCGAAGTGAACACCAAGGTCCTCATCCTCTGCTACACTGATGATATCTCTGTAGAATAAGGATATATCAAAGCCCCCGGGTTTCCGCAGGTGCATCAAGTCCAGGAAGATACCTGGGGAAAGGTTAGACAAAGGTGAGAGGAATCAAACCATTTTCACCAAGGGAGAATTTTTTTCACTTCAGCTCAAACATGCTTGTAAAAGGCCCCAAGAACCCAAATGATTATTAACATTTTCAGGACCTAGGGAAAGCGGCTAAGGGAATCAGCTGCTATAATGACTTCAGACCACCATTCATGGCAGCATTACCATCAAGAAAAGCTCATTCTGGGGGAGTCCTTTAGACAGCCCATGGCCTGGCCATTCTCAGTAGGAAGGTGACACAGCCATCACCGCTGGCTTCACTTTATTCTTTCATTTTACTTTGAATGGTGAAAAGCAAATGTTTGACATCACCTATAAAGAAGTAATAAAATTAAGTGCCAATTTAGAAGAACAGGGAAGTGCCGACCTGTGTCCCGGAGATCCCCGGCTTTGGTCCTGGCTCGGCTGGCTTTGGCACTGTCACTGCCGTGGGGGTCATCTTCGTTGGTGAACAGCATGATCCTCTTATGGCTCATCTTGACCTGGACATCGCTGAAGAGGTTGGCACAGACCCACAGCACTTCGCTTAGTGAATAATCACATCCGTAGCCAATTTGGTCTTGGAAACGTGTCTGTCCCTGCTGCCCCTTAAACTCATCAAGCGCCACCACTCGTTGAGCACCTGATCGACAGGGAGTCAAACAGGCACGAAAATCAAAACAGTGTCAGTGGCTGCCTTTGAGCGGCTAACAGAAGGACCCCTGTTCTCCACCCCAGAGCTGCTAAGCTCATACAGCAAAAGTCATCTCAGTAAGAAGCCCCTTTTGGAGGAAAGCATACTCTTAGTCAAGATGTCATCTGCTTCCTTCTGTTCAGGGTAGTGACCTTCTCGTGTAAGAGAAAGGGTGACCTTAGGCTACTACTGACCTGGAGTATCCAACTCCTGTAAGACGTAAATATTTTTGAAATTAACTGAATTTTTGTCCTTCTTGGTCCCATAGAACACCACTGCCAGGAGATCTCGATCACTGCTTATGATCTTATTGGTGTACACACTCTGGATACACTGAAAAAATAAAATAAAAATTCAGTATTTAACTATTTGCCATGAAATTTAAACTCTGTGCCTGGCACAGAGTAGGTGCTCAATATGTATTTGCTGAATTTGTACATGGCATTAGAATAAGACATGACCCCTACCTTCAGGGAACTCAGTGAGAATGAGGGGCATATATATTATGCTATAATAAAAAGTAGAGTGTGTTAAATATATAACAGAACTATGAGCTGCCCCCACCATAAGAATCAGAGAATTAAAAACACGTATATATTCAGGGAGGAAATTCTGCTTCTGGGGGTAAAGACCGCATTAGAATCAGAAAACCTAGGTTTGAGTCGCACTGATATCACTTACTTAATTGGCTGAGTTGGGAAAGACTACTTGATCTTTCCTCAAGCATCCTGATACCAAGAAGCAGAATTTACATATATAATTACATATATAATATTTAAGCTAACAGTAAGTATATGTGACCTGAAAGTAAGCTTATAACTACTAACAGCATCATCTGAAATAAAATTTGCTTAATTACACAATTAAAGATATTAATATCCCAGAAAAGTTCCATCTACCCATTTAAACTAATGGCAGCATAGGGTAAATCAGTATCTCATAAGAATTGGTCAGTCCTGGTGGCCTTTTTAATTCTGGGGACAATGACAAAATTAAGTTTCCAAATCTGCAAAGCAGAGGAATAAACCAACCGTGCGACACCCCCTCCACGTCCTGCTTGAGACTCTAACTGGCCTTCCTCCACAGCAATTCTCTCCTTAAATGCAGAACTTTTAGCATGTCTGGTCAATGACAATAATCTGCATGGCAAGTTGTCATTTCTATAAATATTTTCATCTATTATTTGAGCAGTCTACAAACTTAAAATTTGGTGAGGGCTTCTTTTAGGCTCTAAGAATTAAAAACATAAAAACAAAAATCTGAAATAGAATTTTAGAAAATTGCTTCTTATCAAGTACATTTTGCTCACCTGTGGATGTCTCACCTACTCACTACATAGTACTACATTTTCTTCTGGGTTCTTTAGGCATCAAGGATTCCATGAACCCTTTGAAATTACATATAGAACTGTGAGTGTATCTTTCTGAGGAGAGGGTACAAAGCTTTCATCACCCACCTCCTCAAAGAGGTCCATGACCCAAAAGAGGTTAAAGAGTGAGCTCCAAACCAGCAATATCAGCATCACCTGGGAACCTGACAGAAATTCAAAATCTTGGTCCCAGCTCTAGATCTACAGAATCAGAAATTCTGATTCTGGGATAAGGCCCTGCAATCTGTGTTAATAATCCTTCCAGGTGATGCTGATGTAGGTTAAAGTTTGAAAACCAGTTTTAAAGTTAAGGATTGTTTTTATCAGTTCTTTTTTCTAGATGCAAGATATTTTGATTTGCCAACTACAAGAACTGTTTGTGTACAAATCAGAACATGAGACACTTCTGTTTGGTTACAAGCTCTAAAAATATGAGACATGAGATATATAGTAAGTCTTTAGAAATTCTCTAAGAAGTAATAGTAATCTTTTCAACAGTGAAATTTGCATAAAATTAACTTTTTTAAAGCAAACAATTCAGTGTATTTAACACATTCATAGTATTATGCAATTATCTCCTCTATCTAGGTTCCAAAACACTTCATCACCCCAAAAGCAAACTCCATACCCATTAAGCAGTTGCTCCCCATTCCTCCCTCCCCCTGACCCCTAGTAACCACCAACCTGCATTCTCTTGGATTATCTATTTTATATTTCATAATAAATGGAATAATATGTGATCTTCTGTCTAATTTCTAATATACAGTTTTAAGGCTCATTCACCTTACAGCATGTATCAGTACTTCATTCCTTTTTATGGCTGGATAGTATTATGTATAAAAACAGTATATATGAGTTTTGTTTATCCAGTCAAAATGTCTGGAATGAGACAGAGGTGGTATTGGTTGCACAATCTGTTAATGACTATCTTAGTACATTTAAAAGGATTAATTTTATGTTTTGTGAATTATACCTCAATTTATAAAACAAAAATATAATCCTCACACCAACTTGGTGAGGTAGGTACTATTATTCTCTCCATTTTACAGAGGAGAAAACAGATCACAAGATGTTCAGCAACTCTAGCGCCATACAGTTTGTAAGCAGCAGAATCAGGATTTAAGTACCTATTTTTGATTCTACTGGGAATACACCTGGGACACGACTTGCTGTGTTAACAGTAATTCTATGTTTACATCTGAGAAACTACCAGTCTGTTTTGCACAGTAGCTGATCTATTTCACATTCCCACCAGCAATATCTGAGGGTTCCGGTATCTCCACATCCTGGCCAACAATTCTAATGTTCTTTTCTTTTTTAAAAAAAAGTACAGCCATATCCTGGTGGGTGTGATACCTCATTGTGATTTTGATTTGCATTTCTCCAATCACTACAGATGTTGGGCATCTTTTCATGTGCTTGTTGGCCATATATATATATCTTTAGAGAAATATATATTCAAGTCCTGTGCCCATTTTTTAAATTAGGTTGTCTTTTTTTCATACTAATCTTTTCAACCACAGATAATATTAAACATTTAAATATCATTGACAAGAGAACTCATTTCCACATCATAATTTTTGGAACTTCCTTTCTTCCTTTACAGTCTCATCTCTACAGAAGGAGCAGCCCATTTCTACTACTGGGGCAAATGCAGAAGGTGGGCACAATATATTCCTGGGGTCTGAAGTTCAAACCAGAATAAAATGAGCCTGTTCTCCAACACTGCTACTCTTTGTCAGTTGCCAGTATCAGTAACCATCCTGGGAAGCTAACCACCATTAGTCATTCACAAACAAACTTTTCAGAGAGTCCATATTTTTTTAGAGTAGTATTAATACTTTTTGTTGTTATTTTTTGGTATCATTAATCTACAATTACATGTGTAACAGTATGGTTACTAGACTCCCCACATCATCAAGTCCCCACCACATACCCCATTACAGTCACTGTCCATCAGCGTGGTGAGATGCTATAGAATCACTACTTGTCTTCTCTAAGTTGTACTGCCCTCCCCGTCCCCCCCCCACATTACATCTGCTAATCGTAATGCCCCTTTTTCCCCCTTGTCCCTCCCTTCCCACCCATCTTCCCCAGTCCCTTTCCCTTTGGTAACTGTTAGTCCATTCTTGGGTTCTGTGAGTCTGCTGCTGTTTTGTTCCTTCAGTTTTTCTTTGTTCTTATACTCCACAGATGAGTGAAATCATTTGATACTTGTCTTTCTCTCTGGCTTATTTCACTGAGCATAATACCCTCTAGCTCCATCCATGTTGTTGCAAATGGTAGGATTTGTTTTCTTCTTATGGCTGAATAATATTCCATTGTGTATATGTACCACATCTTCTTTATCCATTCATCTACTGATGGACACTTAGGTTGCTTCCATTTCTTGGCTATTGTAAATAGTGCTGCGATAAACATAGGGGTGCATATGTCTTTTTCAAACTGGGCTGCTGCAGTCTTAGGGTAAATTCCTAGGAGTGGAATTTCTGGGTCAAATTGTATCTCTATTTTGAGTTTTTTGAGGAACCTCCATACTGCTTTCCACAATAGTTGAACTAATTTGCATTCCTACCAGCAGTGTAGGAGAGTTCCCTTTTCTCCACATCCTCGCCAACATTTGTTGTTGTTTGTGTTTTGGATGGTGGTGGTGTTGTTTTTAATGAAATAAAAAGGTAGTCTTACCTGGATGCTCATGTCAAAAGGAGTTAATTCATCTGCACCCTGAGATTCAAACATGGCCCTAGAAGCATCAACCAAAAAAATCAAACTATCTCTTCCTGAATATTCATATTCTCCTACAGGGAAAAAAATGGGAGGAAATGTTTGCCCTTCGTGTTCATAGCTATCATGCTTACTGTTCATATAAAACAAATACAGAAAAGCCCATTAAGCAAAGTATACCCTGATGAATTATTATAAGATGAACACCTTTAAAACCACAACCCACATCAGAAATTGAATCTTGCCAGTCACCCCAGAAGCCCTCTCCATGTTCTCTCCCAAATACAATGCCCACCCTCCTCCCCAAGAGTTAACTACCATCCTTTTAGTAATCACTTCCTTATTTTTCTATATAGTTCAATCATACAATTGAACATTTGTAAACATTAGCTAACCTTAAAAAAAAAACGTTTTTGAAGCCTCTTAATCTATAGATACCCATTCCATCTTTTGTCTCTTCTTGTTGAAGAATCAGGATATTGTGGCATGTAGTTTTCCAGCTTCTGGATTATGTGTGTATCCTACACATACCACCACAAAATTCCTTTGGTGTAGATTAACATAGTCCTCTGTCTTTCCTACTGAGGACCTACAGACACTTCATCAGATTCAGGTTTTCTTTTTTCTTTTTCCATCATGATTACATCATAAGTGATGTTGAGGTTTTCATAAAAAGGCTTATTATGTCTGGTTGTCTCCCTTTTTGACATGGCTGCTTCTTAGTGCAATAAATTTAATTACCCATTTTTGTACAATAATATGGGAATGTGTGTCAAGAGACTTAAACAAAAATTCTTCCTTGACCCAGTGAATTCTACCTCTTAGCAATTAATATGTTAAGAAAATAAGATATGGTAAAAACCCTTACAAAAATTTTCCACAATGTTGTTTATCAAAATGAGAAATTGAAAATATCTAAAATGTCCAATAGCAGGTAGATGGAAAAATTACAGTACATTTAAGTTTAGTTACAAAAACGAAATATAAGTAGTCACATGGAAAGAAATATCTATAATACAGTAAGGAAAAAAGAACAGAAAATTACGTATATATGTTTAAAATTAGTTTTGCAAAAAGACTGGTGTAAATTAAAATGAAAAAAATGCACTGTATGCACTGGGATTCCAACTTTTTAAAAAACCAAATACAAAAATAACAGACATAAGTAGCCAGGAACTATCAGAATGAAAGATATATGAAGGAAGTATGCAAAATGCCAAAATGCTGGTAGCAGCTCTGTTACGGGGATAGGTTATGTAGATTATAATAGATTTTCTTTTTTATAAATTTTCTCTTTATTTATTTTTTTAATTTCCTATGCTTCTCACTTTAAACCCAGGACTTAAATTAACCAGTATGTAATTACACATACCACTTATCTCTTCCTTTGTCCTATAAATGACTGTGTTGCTTGTACATATACTCCCAAACCTGGAGGCTACTGTGAGTGAATGATTCTTGCTACCGTGTTGCTAATGTTTACTCTTTGGTTGCTAGTTATTGTAAGGTGAAAGCATTTTTACACTGAGGTCCTAGAATGAGTAAAACTACCTTCCTGGATGAGGAAGGGGCTTACCTGAACCACCTAGGTGACAAAGGATACCAATATTCAAGGTCATCTATTGGACTCCAGGAGATGTCAATGTACCAGTGCCCAGTAAAAGTTTAAGGCTAGGAATGTCCCACAGACTAAAGAAGGACATGAACACTTGGCGTAACTCTGCAGTGTAACTGAAATCCCCTGGGGACAGAAGCGTGGGCCATTAGACCTCAAAGGCTACCCAGCAGAGATGCCAAGGAAAATCTCCTACACACAGGGCAGTACGTGTTAAAGTCACTTACCACCTGCTTCAAGGCCCTCTTCTTCTTCTTCTTCTTCTTCATGGCCCTCGTTTTTGTAGTAAGAGTCCCACCCTGACATGCTGATTACTGATCACTAGGTGAAAGAAAGTTGAGATCAGCAACAAACAAATTTAATCCTAAAAAATCGAGTCCTAGGTTCTTCTGTGATCTGTCCTAAGGGCTTGGGGTGACTCGGGAGGAGTGCGGCTGCTGGATCCTGCTGCCTCGCCGAGCTCTCGCTAACTGAGAAGCAGTAAACGGGCATGGACATCATTCCAGCCGCAGCCTCACTTTAGCTATCTCTCAAGGCCGCTCCAGGGCTGGGGGTGGCCGCTCTGGAGGTCCGAGTGCTGGGGCGGCCCGACCTGGAGGTCCCTTCCCACCTCCATCACCATCTGGATTAAGAGATTCCCACTCCAGGGCACTCCGTCATTCTAGCGGACCCACTTGTTCTCATTCCCCCCTCAAAACTTCCCCCAGCCCCTGACATGCCATGCCCTAGGCCGGGTGCCGCCTCCGCCGAAAGAAGGACCCGGAACCGGAGGCTGTCTCCATCGCTCGGGTCCGCACACTTCTGCCTGACACTACCCCCGGCGAGGCTAGGGGGACGTGCAAAACTGAGTGGGCGAAGCACGTAGAGGAGAGCCTGGCCGGCGTGCAACAGTCCCGTAACACAGCGAACAGTTCCAATCCACCCACCTGGCTCGAGGAAGAAAGCAACTTTCTCAGGGCCCGGAGTCGCGCATGCGCGGGCTCCGCTTCTCTCTCCCAATCAACGCCCCTAACGTCGTCACGCATTGTGCGCACTTTCGCGTTAGCTGACACGCCTGCCCCAGCCCCCGGCTTTCGACACACTTGCCAAACTATCACCACAAGGTCCGCGAAAGCCCCGCCCCATCCTGCAAAACCCCGCCCCTCGCCGCCCGTCCCGACCGAAAGCACATGCGCGAGAGTGCGTCCGCATCCCCGCCCCCGCCCCCTCTTCCGCGCGGACCCTGCCTGTCCCCGCTTGTCACCTCTCAGTAGACGCTGCCGGTGGCGGTTGCGCGGGTACGAGCAGCTCGGGGCCGCCTTTCCCACGCCCCTCAGGTCGTGCCCGGGCTCTGTTCCCCAGCTCCCTCCGCGCCCCCACACCCCAGTCGGGTTCGGGAAGGTCCAAGACGCTGCCGGGTGCCTGAGGGACTTCGTGGCCGCCGCCGCCACGGGTCCTGATGGAGCCGCCGCATCTCTATCCCGTGAAGCTCTACGTGTACGACCTGTCCAAGGGCTTGGCCCGGCGCCTCAGCCCCATCATGCTGGGTGAGGGCTTTGGCGGAAGGTCGGAGGTGGGCGAGAGGGTGCCGGGCTGGCCGGCCGAGTGGGGAGTCCGGGCCACCGCTCAAGGGGAGACGCGGGGCCCAGAGAATGGAGGAAAGACCAAATGGAAAAAGGAGGGGTCTGAGGTTTGGCCCCTTAAGCCCCACTTTCCCGTCTTAATGTTTGAATCTGCGGAGAAAGGATGGAGGAGTCACGCCCCCCTTGGCCCTTCAGACCCCCTTCAGCCGCGGGGTGTAAGCCAGCGCTGGAGCCCGGCGTGTTCCCTGCCTCGCTTGGGGAGCCTCTACCCTCCTTCCCCAGTGCAGTACAGGGGAGGTGGGGATGCATCCCGCGCGGTGCCCAGAGTAGTGAAAGGGACACTGCGGAGTAGATTCTTGAGTGGACCTCCTAGAGCCTTCCTTCTGTACCAAAAAGAAACTCTGCAGTGTCTGGGGTAGGTGGGAAGAGAAAGCTAACGCTGCGCGGGGGGCCTTGCCTTTACCCCCAGATAGAGGTGAAGTCGGGTCGACTGGAGCCCGAACTCGAGAATTCACCAAGTTCGACCTGACAATTCATTTTTCTCAACAGTTTCTAAGTAAATTGCTATTGCCCAGATGGTAAGAAAGCAATTCCCGGGGAAAGCTGCATACTGTTGTGTCAGTCAGGATTAGTAAGGGAGGTATTTCGGTTGTTCCCCATTAAACTACTTAACCGCTGGGAGAGAAAATCGGCTCTAGCTCAGTGTAGGTCAAACGTCTCTATAACCCAAATATCAAATGTCTTGTGTAACATAAAAATTGTCAGGTTTGTGATTTCAGGTGACAGTGGGTAAGAAAGGATTACAGAAATTAAAAAACTGAACAACTTGGGCAAAATCCGTCTGAAGGGCTAATTTTTTCCTGGCTTCTATGGAGACATCAGAGAATGTTCTAGTTCATCTTAGTGAGATGAGGGCAGGGGTCAAATGAGCAAGGCTACTTTTGAGGGTCTTTTCATGTCCTTGATTTTCTAATGTATCAGTGAGTTGAACTTACCTCCTAACCCTGGGCCCCTGAATGATTCCTATATTTGGCTTCAAATGAGAATCACCTAGGATACTTGTTAAAAATACAGATAACTTCATCTTCAACATACATTGTTACGTGGGAATAGAAAAAACAAAATTAGAACAGTTTTTTTAAAATATGGGACTGTGTATAAAACAAAGTATTTATACATGCTTGCTTAGGTAAATATTTATCTGAAAGAATGCATAAGAAATTGTAACGGTAGCTTATGGAAAGGGGAACTTGATGACCAGAGGACAGGAGTGGAAGGGAGGTTTGCTATAAACCTTTTGGTACCTTTGGAATTTGTTCTACACACATATATTATCTATTCAAAATAAACACAGTTTTAAATATTTGGATTCTAGAGCCTCATTACACAAGTACTAAATAAGAATCTTCTGGGGTTTTGATTTAAAAATCTGTGTTTTTAATCTCAAATAATTATTATATAGTCAATTCATTATTGGGCAAAAGTTTGGGCCTACAACACCAATTGTTAAAATGAGTAAGGCAAATCTGAAAGCAAAACTTACAAAGTCACTGTTGGGGAAGGTGCTAGTCACTAATAGATTACATCAGTCAAGTGTTAACTAAACTTGGAATGGAGCCATCTGGTTAGTTTGATCATAGTAAGGCATTACTTATTTTCCAGACCCATAAATAAACAACTCCCTCTTTACACTGGGAATTTTTTGCTCTGTTATCTAATAGTAATTGATCTTAGAGGAAAGGGACCCTAGGAGTCATTGCTTCATGACTCATTCAACAGATATTTTTTGAGTGCCTGCTCTGTGCTAGTCCATGTATTACGCTTAACTGAGGATGATATATTAAACAGAGATGTTTTATCTGCCATCTTGGAGCTATTTAGTGGGGAGGATATTAAAAACAAATAAATAAAATAATTAAAAATTGTGGTAAGTGCTGGGCTGTGCAGGAGGCAAACTGGGTGCTGAGACAAAATAACAAGAGATCTTTTTTTATGGTATCATTAATATACAATCACATGAACAACATTGTGGTTACTAGATTCCCCCCTTATCAAGTCCCCACCACATTCCCCATTACAGTCACTGTCCATCAGCATAGTAAGATGCTATAGAGTCATTACTTGTCTTCTCTGTTATACTGCCTTCCCTGTGCCGCCCCTACATTATGTGTGCTAATCATAATGCCCCTTAATCCCCTTATCCCTGCTTCCCCAGCCATCCTCCCCAGTCCCTTTCCCTTTGGTAACTGTTAGTCCATTCCTGGATTCTGTGAGTCTGCTCCTGTTTTGTTCCTTCAGCTTTTGCTTTGTTGTTATACTCCACAGATGAGTGAAATCATTTGGTACTTGTTTTTCTCTGCCTGTCTTATTTCACTGATCATAAATATCCTCTAGCTCCATCCATGTTGCAGATGGTAGGATTTGTTTTCTTCTTATGGCTGAATAATATTCCATTGTGTATATGTACCACATCTTTATCCATTCATCTACTGATGGACACTTAGGTTGCTTCCATTTCTTGGTTATTGTAAATAGTGCTGCGATAAACATAGGGGTGCATATGTCTTTTTGAATCTGGGCTCCTGCATTCTTAGGGTAAGTTCCTAGGAGTGGAATTCCTGAGTCAAATAGTATTTCTATTTTTAGTTTTTTGAGGAACCTCCATACTGCTTTCCACAATGGTTGAACTAGTTTACACTCCCACCAGCAGTGTAGGAGGGTTCCCCTTTCTCCACATCCTCGCCAGCATTTGTTGTTGTTTGTCTTTTGGATGTTGGCCATCTTAACTGGTGTGAGGTGATATCTCATTGTGGTTTTAATTTGCATTTCTCTGATGATTAGCGATGTGGAGCATCTTTTCATGTGCTTGTTGGCCATCTGAATTTCTTCTTTGGAGAAGTGTCTGTTCTGATCCTCTGCCCATTTTTTTTTCTTTCTTTATTCCTTTATTTATTTATTGTTAGGTTGTTTTCAGATTTTTTAAATTATTTTGGTATCGTTAATGTACAATCACAATGTACAACCACTTGAACAACATTATGGTTACTAGACCCCCTATTATCAAGTCCCCCCACATACCCCACTACAGTCACTGTCCATCAGTGTAGTAAGATACTATAGAATCATTACTTGTCTTCTCTATAAATACTGCCTTTCCCATGTCCCCCATCGCTGCATTACGTATGCTAATTGTAATGCCCTGCCCCTTTTCCCACTTATCCCTCCTTTCCCACCCATCCTCCCCAGTCCCTTTCCCTTTGGTAACTGTTAGTCCATTCTTAGGTTCTGTGAGTCTGCTGCTGTTCTGTTCCTTCAGTTTTTCCTTTGTTCTTATACTCCACAGATGAGTGAAATCACTTGATACTTGTCTTTCTCCACCTGGCTTATTTCACTGAGCATAATACCCTCTAGCTCCATCCATGTTGTTGCAAATAGTAGGATTTGTTTTCTTCTTATGGCTGAATAATATTCCATTGTGTATATGTACCACATCTTCTTTATCCATTCATCTACTGTTGGACACTTAGGTTGCTTCCATTTCTTGGCTATTGTAAATAGTGCTGCGATAAACATAGGGGTGCATATGTCTTTTTCAAACTGGGCTGCTGCATTCTTAGGGTAAATTCCTAGGAGTGGAATTCCTGGGTCAAATGGTATGTCTAGTTGGAGTTTTTTGAGGAACCTCCATACTGCTTTCCACAATGGTTAAACTAGTTTACATTCCTACCAGCAGTGTAGGAGGGTTCCCCTTTCTCCACATCCTCGCCAACATTTGTTGTTGTTTGTGTTTTGGATGTTGGCCATCCTAACTGGTGTGAGGTGATATCTCATGGTGGTTTTAATTTGCTTTTCTCTGATGATTAGCGATGTGGAGCATCTTTTCATGTGCCTGTTGGCCATCTGAATTTCTTCTTTGGAGAAGTGTCTGCTCAGATCCTCTGCCCATTTTTTAATCGGGTTATTTGCTTTTTGTTTGTTGAGGTGCATGAGCTCCTTATATATTTTGAGACCTACTTTTTATAAGGGTCTCAGGAGTAGCTACTTTTAAGTTGGGAATTTAATGGTAAGGAAGAAGTAACCACATGGAGGGTAGTGAGGAAGGTACAGTGTTCCAGGCAGAAGGGGATAAGGCAGGAAAGAGCCTGGTCCTGGAACTGAAAGGCAGTGGTGTACAGTGGGTGAAGGGGATAGTGCCATAATGGAAGGCGGTGTGCTGGGCCAGCCAACCACCCCCTACCCATTGCCTTTTCATAGATGTGAAATCCTAGAAGAACTAAGCCAAAAATGGGAACATCACCACTTTAGCACATCTGATCACAATGGTATTTCTGAGAATATCACTTTGCCTGCAAATCGAATTCTCTCTTCTCTATCCCTTTTTCCCATATTGCTTTTATGCCTTTGCAAAAGTAATGAAAAAGCTACCAAAACTAATAGTCATTACTTCCTAGAGTGGTTAACTTAAGGAAATTATGGGCATTGCCTTAGGGGTCATCCTGTCCAGACATCACTAACCTTAAAGTTGGGTATGTCCCAGTCCTCTTCATAGCCATATATTGATTTCCCATTCCTAAACATATATGAACCTTTAAAAAATCAATTTGTTTCACAATTTTTGTGATGAGTTCTAGAAGTGTAGTAAAGAGCTAGAATTTATCAAGAGCTTACCATGTGCCAGACCCTTTTGTCTCCTGAGTACTTTGCATGTGTTCAAATCCTCACCATAATTTTGTGAGCTAGGTTGTGTTCTTACCTCCATTTTTCAGTTGAGAAACCTTGAGATATAGGGCATTAGGAAATTTTTCCCAGGTCACACAGCGGTAAGTGACAGAGTTGGGTTCTGAACACAGGCAGTCTGACTTTCAGAAGTCATGTTCTCAATCATTTTGCTATACTACCTCTACTGTGTAATGTGTTCCCCTTAAATTTTTTCAAGTTTGTAAAGGCATCTTTGGCCCAAGTATTTCAAATTTGGATGAGAAAAAAATCTAGGTTCATGTGTATGTGACATTCATAATCATAAAATTATGATCATCCCTCATAGCCTTCATGTTCCCAAACTAAATTCGTGTGACCTCATCAATAGTACCCTCATATTCTTGTTACAGTTCCTCTTTAGAAAACCTCCTCTAGCTCTGTCACAGTCAGGGTCAGAATGGATGAAGCCCGATGTAATTCCTTCTCCCCTGAAACAGTATAGACTCCACAGCTTTACCCTATTCAGTTTCCAGTCTCCTAAAATTGTTTCCCACGAAGGTATTACTGTTCCAAGATCCTTCGCTCATCATGAAATATTCCCAGAATTATCCTTAGCGTTCCAGTCGAGCAGACAGCCTGATTGCACCTTTTTCATAGTCACCATTTGCCTAAGATAATTAGCTATTATAATTGTCTTCAGTTCCTCATAATAATTTTAGCTGCTCTTTAAAAATCTTAACCTCTTTCTGTGCTAAAGTACATAGAGATAAATGCAGAGGTGTTTTTTTTTAATTGTGGTAAGAAGTACTTTTGTTGATCATTGATTTGAAGTTTTGTGTGCATGCATGTATCCTCGGATCACATTTATTTTTCCTTATAAGCCTATCCCAAAATTGTTCTCAGCTTTAAAGACTTAGGGATATAGAATATAGATATGTGTTTTTTGGCAGAATTCAATCTAATCTATATTTGATATTTTACTCTATGCTCAGTTCCTTGTTTAATTCTATAATCCAAAGAGTAAGGAAATAAAAGACATGAACTCTGTCCTCCAGGAGTTATTTTACTAAAAATAATGTAGGTCCATATGCACCATTAGAAAACAGCATGAAAGAGAATAAGACTAGATGCCAAAATGAGTGGTGGTGTGTAAGTAGTTTAGACCTTGAAAGAAGAGAGAGACCATGGTGGGCAAGATGTGTCAGAAAGACTAAAGCAAGAGACTTAAGTTCCTAGAGGGCAGGGACTCTGTATCATGCCTCTGTGTGTCCCAGCAGCTAGCCAGAGCTGGTACTCATAAATACTGAATATAGGAATGATTGAGACTTGAACTCAAGCTTAAAGATTAACTAGAATTTTTTTTAATCTGAGAGGTTTTTTGTTTTAATGCCATCTATTATGCTTTGTTTTAGATTTTTATTGTTCATTTTGTGAACTATTCTATATCCACCCAATGAATTAATTTAGTAATCATACAGTCTCTTCATGGCAAAATGAAAACATGGCTTACAAGGCCCTTGGTGACCCTTCTGCTTTGCTCCCCACCCTCACCTGTCTTCACATGCTTAACACTTGACAGGTGCCTCTCTCAGCTGGGATTTACAAGGGAATTAAGCCCTAACAGAAATGATTTGAGTGACTGTTTTCTCATTTCTCTCAATAGATACCTTGGGTTCTCTCACAGAGCCCCAGTGTAGAAGGGCTTGCTGTATACCCTCATAGGACTGAACCTGGGCAGGTCATTGTTACTTCTAGGCTTTTCAGAGACTGTGCCCTCTGCCAGGGATACTTTCTCTGCCCAACTCTAACTCCTGCTCATCCTTGAGGTCTCAACTAAAACGTTACGTCCTCTAGGAAACTTGCCGTGACCCGCCACTTCCCACTCTTGGCCATTGTCCCTGTTATGTGCTGGTAACACCCTGTACTCTGGATCAGAAGAGCATTCATCATTCTATTTTGTAATTGCTTGTTTTCTCATCTATGTCCACACGCCCTCGCCCAACTGGCCTGGAAGCTCCCCTCGGGCAAGAACTCTTGACTATATCCCCAGAGTCTAGCCCAGTGCTTTGCATTCAGTAAATACAAGCTGGATGAAAGGTGGGATGTTGTAGACCTACCCCAAAGCATTGCTACTGGCCTGACTAATGAAAAACAAGCAGTGATTAAGAGGGAACTCTCTCAGTACTGAAGAAAAAAACTCACAAGTCATCTTTATACCAGGAAAAAATCCTGTTCTGGCTCCAAGGAATCCTAGCACTAGAGTATCAAGGAGTTTTAAATCTACTTTTTTTGAGGATTAAAATTCTGTTTTTAATAACATACTGTATTTTGAGTTGGTAATAACCTTTCTCTGCCTAAAAGAGGGGCAAGCCTCACTGCTACAGGCATTTTTTTTACAATATTGGCAGAGAGGCCTACTTCTGGTATATAAATGTTTCCTTTTCCCACTGGGATTCAGTTTTTATCTATTGGTCCCAGAGAACAGTAAGCTGATTTTTAAAGTTAGCATTAACCCCTTCACATTGCTGGTAATCTGGCAACTGACCAAGCTGACCAGCAGATTAAAACACCAACAGTTAAAAACACTTTTTCACTGGTGTGAGGAATTTGGGCAGTGAGCTGGGTCTTCATTTGATTTATACCAATGAGCTAATGCTGCCTGCACAGAAGCCCCTGCTGCCCCATCACCATCAACGACTCTATGCTTATTGATAAACATTTATTTAGCACCAGCAGTATTCCAGGTGCTGATCTTGAGCGTGTCCTACAACCAGCATGTATGCCTATGGGCACAAGCTGCATCCATCTTTTTTTTTTAAATATAATTTATTTTATTATCATTAATCTACAATTACATGTGCAATATTACGGTTATTAAACTACCCCTTCATCAGGTCCCCCCAACCAACCCCATTACAGTCACTGTCCATCAGCATAGTGAGATGCTATAGAATCACTATTTGTCTTCTCTGAGTTGTACAGCCCTCCCCGTGCCCCCCCAACATTAATATCTGCTAATCGTAATGCCCCTTTTTCCCTCTTATCCCTCCCTTCCCGCCCATTTTCCCCAGTCCCTTTCCCTTTGGTAACTATTAGTCCGTTCTTGGGTTCTGTGAGTCTGCTGCTGTTTTGTTCCTTCAGTATTTTTTTTTCTTTGTTCTTATACTCCACATATGAGTGAAATCATTTGATACTTGTCTTTTCGGCTTGGCTTATTTCACTGAGCATAATACCCTCTAGCTCCATCCATGTTGTTGCAAATGGTAGGATTTGTTTTCTTCTTATGGCTGAATAATATTTCATTGTGTATATGTGCCACATCTTCTTTATCCATTCATCTACTGATGGACACTTAGGTTGCTTCCATTTCTTGGCTATTGTAAATAGTGCTGCAATAAACATAGGGGTGCATCTGTCCTTTTCAAATAGGGCTGCTGCATTCTTAGGGTAAATTCCTAGGAGTGGAATTCCTGGGTCAAATGGTATTTCTATTTTGAGTTTTTTGAGGAACCTCCATACTGCTTTCCACAATGGTTGAACTAATTTGCATTCCCACCAGCAGTGTAGGAGGGTTCCCTTTTCTCCACATCCTCGCCAACATTTGTTGTTTTTGTGTTTTGGATGTTGGCCATCCTCACTGGTGTGAGGTGATATCTCATTGTGGTTTTAATCTGCATTTCTCTGATGATTAGCGATGTGGAGCATCTTTTCATGTGCCTGTTGGCCATCTGAATTTCTTCTTTGGAGAAGTGTCTATTCATGTCCTCTGCCCACTTCTTAATTGGATTATTTGCTTTCTGTTTGTTAAGGTGCATGAGTTCTGTATATATTTTGGATGTCAACCCTTTATCAGATACGTTTTTTATGAATATATCCTCCCATACTGTAGGATGTCTTTTTGTTCTACTGATGGTGTCCTTTGCTGTACAGAAGCTTTGCATCTTGATATAGTCCCACTTGTTCATTTTTGGTTTTGTTTCCCTGGCCCGGGGAGATATGTTCATGAAGAATTCGCTCATGTTTATGTCCAAGAGATTTTTGCCTATATTTTTTTCTAAGAGTTTTATGGTTTCAAAACTTACATTCAGGTCTTTGATCCACCTTGAGTTTACCTTTGTGTATGGGGCTAGACAGTAGTCCAGTTTCATTCTCTTACATGTAGCTGTCCAGTTTTCCAACACCAGCTGCTGAAGAGGCTGTCATCTCCCCATTGTATATCCAAGGCACTTTTATCAAATATTAATTGACTGTATATGTTTGGGTTAATTTTGGATTTTCTATTCGGTTCCACTGGTCTGTGGGTCTGTTTTTGTGCCAATACCAAATTGTCTTGATTACTGTGGCTTTGTAGTAGAGCTTGAAGTCAGGGAGTGTAATTCCCCCTGTTTTATTCCTCCTTCTCAGGATTGATTTAGCTATTCGTGGTCTTTTGTGGTTCCATATGAATTTTAGAATTATTTGTTCCAGTTCATTGAAGAAAGCTGTTGGTAGTTTGTTAGGGATTGCATTGAATCTGTAGATTGCTTTAGGTAGTATAGCCATTTTGACAATATTTATTCTTCCCAGCCAAGAGCATGGGATGCATTTCCATTTGTTAGTGTCCTCTTTAATTTCTCTTAGGAGTGTCTTGTAGTTTTCAGAGTACAGGTCTTTCACTTCCTTCGTTAGGTTTATTCCTAGGTATTTTATTCTTTTTGATGCAATTGTGAATGGAATTGTTTTTCTGATTTCTCTTTCTGTTAGTTCATCAGTAGTGTATAGGAAAGCAACAGATTTCTGTGTGTTAATTTTGTATCCTGCAACTTTGCTGAATTCAGATATTAGTTCTAGTAGTTTTGGAATGGAATCTTTAGGGTTTTTTATGTACAGTATCATGTCATCTGCAAATAGTGACAATTTGACTTCTTCTTTACCAATCTAGATGCCTTGTATGTCTTTGTTTTGTCTGATTGCTGTGGCTAGGACCTCCAGTACTATGTTGAATAACAGTGGAGAGAGTGGGCATCCCTGTCTTGTTCCCGATCTTAGATGAAAAGCTTTCAGCGTCTCGCCGTTAAGTATGATGTTAGCTGTGGGTTTGTCATATACAGCCTTTATGATGTTGAGGTACTTGCCGTCTATACCCATTTTGTTGAGAGTTTTAATCAGGAATGGATGCTGAATTTTGTCAAATGCTTTTTCAGCATCTATGGAGATGATCATGTGGTTTTTTGTTCTTCTTTTGTTGATGTGGTGGATGATGTTGATGGATTTTCGAATGTTGTACCATCCTTGCATCCCTGGGATGAATCCCACTTGATCATGGTGTATGATCCTCTTGATGTATTTTTGAATTCGGTTTGCTAATATTTTGTTGAGTATTTTTGCATCTACGTTCATCAGGGATATTGGTCTGTAATTTTCTTTTTTGGTGAGGTCTTTGCCCGGTTTTGGTATTAGAGTGATGCTGGCTTCATAGAATGAGTTTGGAAGTATTCCCTCCTCTTCTATTTTTTGGAAAACTTTAAGGAGAATCGGTGTTATTTCTTCTCTATATGTCTGGTAGAATTCAGAGGTGAATCCATCAGGCCCGGGGTTTTGTTCTTGGGTAGTTTTTTGATTACCAATTCGATTTCGTCACTGGTGATTGGTCTGTTTAGTTTTTCTGTTTCTTGCTTGGTCAGTCTTGGAAGGTTGTATTTTTCTAAGAAGTTGTCCATTTCTTCTATGTTTTCCAGCTTGTTAGCATATAGATTCTCATAATATTCTCTTATGATTCTTTGTATTTCTGTGGGGTCCGTCGTGATTTTTCCTTTCTCATTTCTGATTGTGTTTATGTGTGTAGATTCTCTTTTTCTCTTAATGAGTCTGGCTAGGGGTTTATCTATTTTGTTTATTTTTTCAAAGAACCAGCTCTTGGTTTCATTGATTTTTCTATTGTTTTATTCTTCTCAATTTTATTTATTTCTTCTCTGATCTTTATTATGTCCCTCCTTCTGGTGACTTTGGGCCTCATTTGTTCTTCTTTTTCCAATTTCAGTAATTGTGTCTTTAGACTATTCATTTGGGAATGTTCTTCCTTCTTTAAATAGGCCTGGATTGCAATATACTTTCCTCTTAGAACTGCCTTTGCTGCGTCCCACAGAAGTTGTGGCTTTGTGTTGTTGTTGTCATTAGTCTCCATATATTCTTTGATTTCTGTTTTGATTTGGTCGTTAACCCATTGATTAATTAGGAGAGTGTTGTTAAGTCTCCATGTATTTGTGAGCCTTTTTGATTTCTTTCTAAAATTTATTTCTAGTTTTATACCTTGGTGATCTGAGAAGTTGGTTGGTAGGATTTCAATATTTTTGAAATTACTGAGGTTCTTTTTGTGGCCTAGTATGTGGTCTATTCTGGAAAATGTTCCATGTGCACTTGAGAAGAATGTGTATCCCGTTGCTTTTGGGTGTAGAGTTCTGTAGATGTCTGCTAGGTCCATCTGTTCTAGTGTGTTTTTCAGTGCCTCTGTGTCTTTACTTATTTTCTGTGTGGTTGATCTGACCTCTGGAGTGAGTGGTGTGTTGAAGTCTCCTAAGATGAATGCATTGCTGTCTATTTCCTCCTTTAATTCTGTTAGTATTTGTCTCACATATGCTGGCGCTCCTGTGTTGGGTGCATATATATTTATAATGGTTATATCTTCTTGTTGGACTGACCCCTTTATCATTCTGTAATGTCCTTCTTTATCTTTTGCTACTTTCTTCGTTTTGAAGTCTATTTTGTCTGATACAAGTACTGCAACACCTGCTTTTTTCTCTTTGTTGTTTGCATGAAATATCTTTTTCCATCCCTTCACTTTTAGTCTGTGTATATCTTTGGATTTGAGGTGAGTTTCTTGTAGGCAGCATATAGATGGGTCTTGCTTTTTTATCCATTCTGTTACTCTGTGTCTTTTGATTGTTGCATTCAGTCCATTTACATTTAGGGTGATTATTGATAGGTATGTACTTATTGCCATTGCTGGCTTTAGATTCGTGGTTACCAAGGGTTCAAGGGTTGCTTGTTTACTATCTAACAATCTAACTTAACTTTCTTGTTAAGTTATTGTAAACACAGTTTGATGTTTCTTTCTTTCTCTCCCTTCTTATTCCTCCTTCTCCATTCTTTCTATAATAGGTGTTTTATTCTTTGCCTTTAGTTGGTATTGGATGGTCTGCTTTCTTTGCTATGATTTTTTTTTCTCTGGTGACATCTTTTTAGCCTTAGGTGTGCTTCCCTCTAGAGCAGTCCATTTAAGATATCCTGTAGTGGGGGTTTATGAGACGCAAATTCTCTTAACTTTCGTTTATCTGGAAATTGTTTAATCCCTCCATCATATTTAAATGATAATCGTGCTGGATACAATATTCTTTGTTCGGGGCCCTTCTGTTTCATT
>JAVSCE010007550.1:0-14290 GCA_032199065.1 Smutsia gigantea
GTGAGACTCCTGGCCATAGGAACCTTCACTTTCCCCACAACTACCATTATCAATTAAGAATATTAAAGAATGTATAGACTATAAAGATATAGAATATTTTTATTCCACATTCTCCATGGGCCCATGATTCAGCAACATAATTCAGCCACAAAGTAAATAAATTTCAGAGGCATTCAGTTCAATAATTCAACTCATGTTTTCCCTCTGGTCAGCCTAGTCTGCAGCTTTGCCATCTGGTTTCCACTTAATCATTAACAAAAAAATCAGGGAAGGATATTTTTTAAATTATTGAGATAAAAGTGTGTCTTGCCAATGGGTTTCAGCCCCGGGCAAGTTCACAATGGATTCCATGAGACCAAAAAATGGCAACAGAACATTCTTGGTGTGAAAGGGTTTATACCCAACTTTATTCCTATGGTGGCAGGTCAGTCACTAGAATTCCATCCACTCAGAGAGAGTCTGAATCAGCAAGCCAGTCTCTGCCTCTGGGCCTCTCTGCCCCTGCAGCCATCTCAGTCTCTGTCCTCGGTACTGCCACCACTCCAGTCTCTGCTCTCATGCCACCGTGTCACCCAGAGCACTGGGCATAGCTCTTTATACAGAGTCAATAGCAATGTATTGCCCACACGTGTGTAGTGAGCTAGCTGACCACGGACAGGTGGGAATCCTGGCCATAAGAACCTTCACTTTATCCACAAGGGGTTACTTCAACTAGGAGTGCTTTCTTTTCAGCTTAACAAAATCCCTTTAACATTTCTTGTAAGGCCAGTTTAGTGGTAATAAACTCCTTTAGGTTTTGCTTGTGTAAAACAATTTCTCCCTCCTTCAATTCCAAATTATAGCCTTTCCAGGTAGAGTATTCTCAGTTGGAAGTTTTTTCCTTTCATCACTTTGAATATATAATGCCTACTCCCTTGTAACCTGCAAAGTTTCTGCTGAAAAATCAGCTGATAGTCTTATGTGAGATCCCTTGTATATATCAATTTGTTTCTTTCTTACTGCTTTTAATATTCTCTCATTAACTTTTGACGTTTAATGATAATGTGTCTTCATGTGGATCTCTTTGGGTTCATCTTATTTGGAACTCTCTGTGCTCCTGGAGCTGGATGTCTGTTTCCTTCCCTAAGTTAGGGAAGTTTTCAGACCTTATTTCTTCTAGTAAGTTTCTGCCCCTTTCTCTCTCACTTCTCCTTCTTGAGGTCCCTATAATTCAAATGTTATTCCATTTGATGTTGTTCCACAAGTCCCTTAAGCAATCTTCACTGTTTTTCATTCTTTTGTCTTTTTGCTGCTCTGATTGGGTGATTCCCTCTACCCTGTCTTCTAGGTGGCTGATCTGTTCTTCTACTTCTTCTAGTCTACTGCTGAAATCCTCTAGTGTATTTTTCAGTTCAGCTATTGTACTCTTCAACTCAATGACTTCTGTTTGGTACTTTCTTATGTTTTCTGTTTCTTTGTTGAAGTTCTCACTATGTTCATTAACTCTTCTCACAAATTTGGTGAGCATATTTATGACCATTACTTTGAACTCTTTACCATGAAGATTACTTATATCCATTTCATTAAGGTCTTTTTCTGAGATTTTGTCTTATTCTTTTTTTGGAACATATTCCTGTGTCTCCTCATTTTGCTTGACTCTCTTTGTTTCTATATAGTAGGTAAAGTAGCTCTCTCTCCTAGTCTCAAAGTCATGGCCTGTACATGAGATGAACATTATTGTTCAACTTTTCCCTAGCTTTTGGTTGTTTCTCAGGCCTTTGTCATTATCTTAGTAGCCTGATTTGTTCTTGATAGATCCCAGTTGTTGAGGGTGTGCCAAGACCTATCAGTGTTCTGTAAGGATGGATTTAGACAGTGCCTAATTTCAGGCTAATTGTAAGTCATATGTTCAGGAAGCAGCTTTTAAGGTATGTAAATATATATATATATAGTCTTGTGAGTCCATGATTGGAAACGTGCTGACTTCCAGACGAGGAGATATGGAGGTGTTCCTGGGCAAGAACTCCAAAAATCATGGCTTTAGACATGTGTATAAGCTTTCTGTAAGGTATCAGTGAGTTGTGGTGAGGCCAAATGAGGGTGCTAATATAATGTCTCCCTTCCCGTGTTCCCTGGGGATGCCTCTGTAGCCTCTGTAGCCTTCAGTCTGAAGCTTCAGGATGAGAAAATAAGCCCATCTTATATGAATACTAGAGTCTGTTACAGTCTGCTGTTTTTGCAGAGCCTTGGGGGTAGATGTTTTCCAAGGTTTGAGTCTCCAATTGTTTCAGACCCATGGAGCCCAGAAACACAATCCCCCTTTGGTCACCAGTGTCAGGTGCTTAAGGGGCATCCCTTGTGTGGGACATGTGGCAGCTGTAGCACATGGAGATGGGGCTCTTGGTCAGCCTGGCTGGGGAAGTGCCACTGCAGCATGCAGAGGCTTCTCACTCCCATCAGAGCTAGCAGGCTGTGGGGCTGGGGGATGAAAAAATGTTGTCCACCAGTGCCTGCAACAACAAAGCAGGAGAATGTAAAAAGGTTGCCCACCAGTGCCTCCACCCATGGAGAGAGTCCCAACTTATTCCTGCCTTGCCAGCAGATGCTTTAAGATTAACACAAATGGGTTCCCTTCACATATGGTCTAGGTGCCTTTCAAACTGTTGCTTTTGTGCTGGGCCTGGGGAAAGTGGGTCTATGCACAAGCCCTCTACAAGTGGATTTTCCATTCTCTATACCACTGTGGATCTTCTGGAAGTAAGCCCTGTTGGTTTTCAAGGTCAGAAGCTTTGGGGGATTGGCTCTCCTGTGAAGTTCCCAAGGGTTGGCATGCCTAATATGGGGCATAAACCCTTGATCCTCAGGGACCAGTTCCATATTTTGATCTCTCCTGACTGTGGGTTGCTACAGCTGGGGTGGGGTTTCTTGTTAGGCTGCATTTCCACCTCTCCTACCTGTCTTGATATGGTACTTTTATTCCTTTGTTGTGGAGGTGCTGTTCAAATAGCTTTCAGGTCTTTTCCGTAGGGAATTGTTCCATATGTAGCTGTAGATTTGTTGTGTTCATGGGAGGAGATGAGATCAGGGTCTTTCTGTGCTGCCATGTTGAACCCTACTCTTAAGGTAGGGTTTTACACTTAATTATTGTTTTCATTTTACTAAGGAAATATAGCTAAGAAGTGAAAAAGCAGAGAAAAGTTGTAAATAATAACTTATCACACCATCCTAAACCAGATGGAAGAGGTCTTCTAGCATGTTACCAAATCAGTGTCCTTCTCCCTCTTCTGTCCCTACTGAGAACAAAAGAACAGAAATATTAAGCCATGCTGTCTCAAGACTGAACCACACAACACATGGATTTTTATGATAGTTACATTTACTTCTTAAAAGGCCAGTCCTTATTTTGAGCACTCTCTCCTCCAAGAGTACTCTGAGAGACCCCTTGTTCCAGGGGAAAAGAGCCATCCTATTGGTCAGCAGCTCAACATTCTAGCTCTAGTGTTTTGGGTTTGGGTCTAAGACCAAATAAATCTGTCCTATTGCTACAACTTCAGGGCCCACACCAACCCCAGAAGTCCTATACGGAGAGAATTAGGGAAGGTATTCTGGGATAAAATGAGATAATATCTTGAACTTTGTTTCAAAATGTATAAAGTACCTTACAAAGTAATTTATTTCTGTAATGGACACACAGATTCTTCTAGGTAACACTCAAAATATGCTAGCTAGCACACACTCATGTTAGATGCATTACAAGTCAAACTAGGGAGGAACTTAGGTAAATGTGTATATTTAGGTTTTTGCAATCTATTCTCATTACAGAATCACGGAAAATCAAAGACCAGCTCATTACTTCTCAAATGTGGTCTGTGGAGCAGCAACATTGGCATCACCTTGGATCTTGTTATAAGTGCAGAACTACAGGCCCCACCTCAAACTTACCACCTTAAAGTTCCATAAGTACTGCCTAGCCTAGTGGATATCTTTAGAGATCATAGCCTATAGTGCTTCTTCAACTTTAATGTTTATATGAATTCCCTGTGTCCTTGTAAAAATTCAGTTGCTGATTCCCCTGTAAGTCTGGGGTAGGGATTGGCATCTCCTATAGGAACCCTATTAAGTATTTAAGAAGGTCTTTAAGTTAGCTAACACTGTAGAGTAAAAACATCTTCAAGTTGGTGCCTCTCTGAGAAGTACTTTTTCATTAGCCCTGGAGTAAGTTTGCTGTTGGAATGTGCATGAGAGAAGACATCCAGGATACCTCCCAGTGACCATTCTTTATGACCAAACTTGAACTGACAAATAGGCAAATATGTGCAATTTGGGGCACCTCTAAAATACCAGAAATAGTGTACAATTCTCTGTGCACTCAGTTTATTTATTCATAGTTTTGCCAATAGGAAGAATATGGTCTGGAGGAAAAACTGATTTGGGTGCGTAGGCAGACCAAAGTGTAATTAGCTGATGGACCACTGGCTGGAGCTCAAACCCTTAACATTGTTTATGATTTTTACCATATTCTAGCTGTGCTTTTTAAATTTCCTTTATCATAAACATTCTTGGAAGAGTTCCAAAACCATTAAGAACGTTGGATATCAAGGGAAAACATATAATATGCTATATGGATAAAATGCTGATGGCAGGAGCAGTTGAGACCTAACCTTCCAAAATTTAGAATTAATTTGTCTCCTCACCAGAGTTGGCCACCCTGTAGTACTGTGTAGATCAGAAGTTAATATCAAAATGACCCCTGACTATAATACAAAGATCCCTATGGGCAGTAAGAGAAACTTAATTATTTGGCTCATGTTGTACCGATGTTAGATAACTGACGCTATCAATTTCCCTAAATGTCTCCATACAAACAGTTTTCAGCAAGTGACATCAGTTCATGGGATAGATTTTTTTACCATCTACCAGAGCAACATAAATACATATCCAAGAAGCCAGCATATGTAGATAGCTAAAGATTGTACCATTCCCAAGATGAATTCATTCTTTACTATGCTTTTATTGTTCTTATATTCTAAATGTATATGCCAAATCCCACAGCACAATGAGACAAAACAGCTTTTTAAAATTAGCTATCCCAGAGATCCACAAGAAAGATCACCCTCTTGAATGTTAGTGCATGACACTTACTAAAAATTAAACATGTCTGTGGGTTTTAAAAAATTGTGGTTTATGCAAACAGATATGAGGTTTGGGGGTGGGTTATGAAAATGCTGTATACCAAAATCCATTGAATGGTATGCTTTAAATGGGTGAATTATATGATATGTGAATTATGTATCGATAAAACTGTTATTTATAAAAATAAGTTATTCAAACATATTCAATAATTCATCTACATACACAGAGCCACAATTTCTAAATTCCTAAGATCATCTTTTCTAAGCCATATTTTGAAGGTAATTGAGGATAAAAATATTATTTCTTGTCTCTTATGTCAGAGATAATTAAAATATGTTGAAACTAGCTTTGAGAAAACTTACTAGATTGTAAAATCTATATAGGAATAGATCTTTTAAGATTTATATCCCCAAAAGTAAGTTACAAGGTTTGAAGCAGCTCAGCTGAACCTAACCCACAGATCAGGGCTGTTCGTCAGAATTCTGAAAGTTCTTTTTATAGATCAGAGAATGTGGGAGCTTGAAGGGACCTTAAAGAAAGTCTACTCTAATCCTCTCATTTTCCAATGAGAAAACTTAGGGGAGGAAAAATAAGTGACTCGTTAAAAAAGACACATAAATTTATGGTGGAATAATACTAGAACACAGGTTTCCTGACTTTTGATCTGAGGCCCGTGCTGGGCATTTGGATCCCAGCAACATGGAGCAGGGAAGCTTCCAATACATTATGATCATAAAATCAAACCAAAGGTCTAGTCCTTGCCCACGTCTCCAACTTTATCTCATGTCACTCTTCTCTTGCTCACCATTTCCAGCCCCTGTGGTCTCCATTTTGTTGCCCTTACATACCATGAGACTCTTTTTTCACTTGCTATTCCCTCTGCTTAGAAAGCTTTCCCCAGATAAATTTTTGCATGACTGGCTTCTGCCTGTCCCACAGATCTGTTTAAGTGACAATTGTTTAGAGAGGAATTCCTATTTAAAGTAGCCATCTCCCACCACCACTAGCTCATCTTTTTCCATCTCACTATTGGCCTATGTCCTTTAACGGTTTTTGTCACAGTTGTCATGTTATGTTTGTTTGTGCTTTTTGAAAATGAACACAGCTCTCCCCCACTATCCGGTAGCTTTATCACAGCAGAGCTCCTGGCATATAGTAGCTGCTTAATACATACCTGTCAAAGGAACAAATACATTTCTGAAGTACTTCCTGAGCAGGCTCCCTATTGCCCTCTCTGAAATATTTTATTCTCACTTCCCAGGAACCAAGAAAAGCCTAGCTAGAATGTGAGTCATGAGCACCAGAGCTAGATCAGGTTGCTCAACCTGGGTACCAGGCATAAAAAAGAGAGGTAGACTAAACTAACGTCCTTAAAGAATCAAGCTTGATACATAATGGTCAGCTGAAGCTGACAAATCCTAAGGGCAGGAACAGCCTCAAAAATGGGAAACAATGTCAAGAATCAGTGACAGAGGCCTAGGAATGGAATGGCTGGCAAGTCCAGACAGATGTGTGGTGGTTCCTGTGTGAATGCTGCAAATGGGGCTGATGTGTGTGGGTTTGGAGGCATGTGATGTGTGAGTGGATTAAAGTTACAGGGTCAAGGCTAAAATGAACCACAATTTTAAAACATTCATTTTTTTCCTAACTCCCACAGTGGATTGGCAGAATGAGATTCTGTTAAAGTTAAGGACGCCATGTAAGGGTTACCTCTTAGCTTTAGCAGCAGTTTGGTGACAAAAGGTCCACAAGGAGATACCATTTTTGATTCATCACCACCCCTGGCCATGTGTTATGCATGTAGTGTACGCTGAATCAATATTTGCTAATTGAATAAACAATTGAATGAATGGACTACTGTTCAACAGGGGTAACGAAGGCAGTGCTTTACAATGCGTATGGGGAAGATGCAGAGTGTAGTTGACTCAATCTTTGAAAAGATTTTTTCTTCTTTAAAGGTCAAGTTACACTCTGTAGTATATTTGGACACTGTATGCTAGCTATGACTCACTCTTTGGCCTTCACCATCTTTGGGTGTCTGCCCTCCTTTTCCATCTGAGCCTTTCAGTCTTCCTATCCAGTTTTCTGAGGGGGTGTGGGACTTCCTCACTCAGGAGTGTGTTGCTTCCTGGAGAAGGCAGAGAACTCTGCATAAATGATCCACAGACTTAACTTTAAGCTATTAAAGTAAACACTAATTGTCCTTAAGAATGGTAAATATCGAACTTGAAATAACCCATACCCTTTAAAGACCTGTCTGTGTTATAATGATGAATATTTCCTCTCTCTCGAATTCTGAAGCTCTAGAAGAGAAAAACCTAACAAAAAATTATGCCCCATGGAAGTAGTGATAGAGCTAAAATATTTTTACTTACTCCCAGAACTGGGGGAAATATGAAACTGCTAATTTCAGTCTGTTTTCTTAAGGTAGATCAGGTATGAGCCTCTTCTTTTCCTGAATCCAAACAAGTGTTTGGAATGAATTCAAAAGAACTGACAGTTTACACTGGTTACAGACAGCTCAAACAGCTCCTGTTAGCCTTGAGGGCCATTAAAAGGAGCAGTCCCCTGGTACAAATGGTGTAGAGAGGTATGCTAGTGTGTGAGAAAGAAGGAAGATAAAATATATTTATTGAGCAGCTACTCTGAGAAAGTTTCACATGTATCACTTAATCTTCACAAATACCCAATGGCATAGGTACCGCTATTATTTCCATTTTACATATGAGAAACTAACGTTCAGAGAAGTTCATCTGGGACTTCCATTTCCAGCCACAATGGAGTAAGGATGGGATTACCTTCTTACTGAAAACAACCATGAAAACAAAAACAGGCAAAAAAAGCTGACAAAACAGTTTTTACAACCCTGGATATCAGTCAGTGAAGGACAGTGGTAACTGAAAGATGGTAAACAAATAAGGTGAGTCCTATGATTATTCCAACTAGTATCTTAAGATATTTTCTGAGCTAAGGTATAGAGAGGGGGGATTGAGGCAAAGGCAGCAGACTCCCTGAGTGAAACAGATGCACCGTAAGTACATGGAGACTAATACAGCTAGAATTCATAGAACGGACTGCCAGAAAGGAGAGAGCTGTGCAGAGAATTCTGAAACTCTAGAAGAGAAATAGCTAACAAAAAACCTGCAAGAGCTTCCCTTAAGTATTTAGCAGACTAATTACTGGTACATTGGTACATGTGTGTGAGGAAAGTAACCAGGGCTGGGAAAGAGCCTTCTGAAAAAATCAGAAGAAACTGTCTGGTGCTCACACAGGGCTGGAAATAGTACCTGTCCCCACCATCCAGACTGGAAAACTCATAATTCATGAGCTCTGGGCTGAGTACGCAGAAGGGTCATTCCAATAGTGGGAAATAAGTAGCCCTAAACTGAACAGTGCTCCAGAACCACCTAACAAATCATAAAAGCAAGGCTCAAAAGGGTAAAAATATTTCCAAGTAAATTAACTGCACCAAAGAACAAGGCTCAGGAATATTTATAGAAATACAAAAATATCCAGCAGCCATTAAGGTGAAGTCACAATATCTGGCATTGAATCAAAGATTAACAGACGTGCAAAGAGGCAGGAAACATGACCCATAATGAGGCGAATAATCAGTTGAAACTGACCCAGAAATAACACAAATGCTAGAATTAGCAGAGGCATTAAAACATTTTTATAACTGAATTTGACATGTTCAAAAAGTTTAGTAGAGGCACAGATGATATTTTTGAAAATGCCAATGTCCAACTTCTAGAGTGAAAGCCTCCAATGTGTGAAATGAAAAGTGACACTGGATGGGATTAGCAGGACTGTACATTGCAGAAGAAAGATTAGTGAAATGGCATAGCAATAGAAACTATCCAAAAGGAAACATAGAATGTAAAAACAAGAAAAAATACAGAAATGGAGCTATGAGATAGCTTTATTGGCCTATTATACATGTTGGGAGTCACAAAAAGAGGAGAGAGAGATGACTGACAGAAAAAAATATTTGAAGAAATATCGGTGGAAAAAATTCCAAATTTAATGAAAACTACAAATTCACAGATATAAATATGATGAACTCCAAGTAGAAACATGAAGAAAACTACACCAAGGCACACTGTGGTCAAATTGCTTAGAACCAGTGATAAAAAGAAACTCTCAAAAGCAGCTGGAGAAAAACGATTTGTTATATACATAGTAGCAAAGATAAGGATGACTGGGGATTTCTCATGGGGAAACAAAAGCAAAGAGGAAATTGTGTAGCAATAGCATTAAAGTATTGGAAAGAAAAAAATCGGTCTACCTAAAATTCTACCCCTGAGAAATATGTCTTTGAAAAGGGAAGGCAAATAAAGACACTTTCAGATATACAGAAACTGAGATAATTCACCAGAAGCCCCTCACTACAAGAATTGCTAAAGGACCTCCTTTAGGCAGGAGGAAGATCCTACCAGATGGAAATCTGAATCTGCACAAAAGAATGAAGTGCACCAATATGGTAACTGCATGGGAAGAAAGAGAGAGCCAGAGTGCCAGGGAAACAGATCTTCTGAAGATAATTGCCTCAACAAAAGGAATAACAATGTGTTGTGGAGTTCAAAACATACATAAAAGTAAAATGTGTAAAAATAATAACATAAAGGCTAGGAGAGGAGAAATGGAGGTGTACTGTTGTAAGATTTTTATTAATATATGTGAAATAGTATAATGTCTCTTGAAAACAGACTATGATAAGTGAAGGATATAAACTATAAATCGTAAAGCAATCACTAAAATAACAAGGAATTAATAAACTGAAAAAGGAGATAAAAGTGAATCATAAAAAATACTCAATTGGTCAAAAAGGAAAGGCAGAAAAGGAGGAAAAAGGGAAAGGACACATGGGGTAAACACAAAACAAATCAGATGTGAGACTCAAGTCTGGTCATATCAATACTCACATTAATTGTAAATAACACTCCAGTTTAAAAGCAGAGATGGTCAGATTAGATTAAAAAGCAAGATCCAACTACAGGCTGCTTACAAGAAGTGCACCATAAATATAAAAATACAAATAGGTTAAAAGGATTGAAAAAGACAATACATGTTAACACTGTTCAAAAGAAAACTGGAGTGGCTATATTAATATTAGACAAAGTAGATCACAGAACAGAAGGCTTCATTCATTCATTTATTTGCTCAAGGTCACATACCTTATAATACTCTACCCAAGATTCAAGCCCTGATCTCTTACCTCAGACTGGGCTGTTAGCGTCACATTATACCAGGGCTTTTTTGTTAACTGTTTCTTGTAGACCTTTAGGTGAACACTCTCAAGAAAAGAATCAGACACACACACACACACGCACACGAGGTCCAAAGAACATCTAATTGGGGTCAGAAGAGAGACTTACTTTCTAATCCTGATTCTGTTCCTGGTTACCTGTATAAGCATGAGTGCGTTATTTAACCTCTGTGGGGCACAGTGATCTCTCCCATCAAATTAGGATCTTGGATCCTATCTTTCCCAAGGACAGATGTGTAGCCATTGCCATGGCCAGAATTTGACCCTAGCCTAAGGCCTACCTACCCAAGAGCACAGGGCTTGGCACCAGCTACCCCAAAACACCACGTAGGAGACTATAGAATGTAAGGGGTTCTTGGGAAGCCAGAATCCTGGGAGATGGGGTGGGAGCTGATGAAACCCTGGAGGGATGCAGGGGTCTGGAGAGAGAATTGGAAAAGGCAAAGTTTATGTTCTTGGAAAGGGTCCTGATAAGGCTGTACTGGAGTAATGCTGAAGTCCGCCGTGCAGCAGGCCTTCTCCGGCCGGGATGACGACGCATTTGAAATTCATTTCCTGACTCAGAGCCAGTCTTGGACTTGGATCAATGATCTCCCAACCCCCTGCAGTCCCAACAGGCATCTGAGAATTAGGCTGAGGATGTTGCAATATCTGTGGAGAAAATTCAGCTACACATTGAATAACAGTCTTGAAATATGTCACTGCATCTGACTTGGGCCATTTGAGTATTTTCTGGATATGTGTACCACAGACACCGAGCAGATTCATGTTTCTGAGTACATGTTTGCCTTCCACACAGATGCAGAGATAATATTTTCAAGGTTTCTCCACAGAAAGGGCTGTTTGAACATAATATTTTGAAAAATCATTAGTCCTGCCCTGTGGATTTGGGTTTCTGTTCTAGGGACCATTTTTATTTTCTGTCGAACAGTACACACTTTTGTTTCTTAGTTCTCTGAACAACCCACAATAGCTTTCTCTACAGCAAGTCTTACCTCTGTGTACCGCTGCCTCTAGCTTTCTGGAACTGCTTCTCAATGGTATCTATTGTTTCCCATTCCTGCTCCTGGGCTTCTCATCTTCCAGCTCTCACAGAAAAAAATAAAAGGCAGCCTAATCTATTGTTTTTATCACTTTTTCCTGGTACAACACGGTGATAGGGAGGAGAGGCAATAGGGTATTCATTGAGCCCAAAATGCAAGCCACATTCATCTGGAATAACAGTCCTGCAAGAGTTTACATAGTCCAAATCTCCTTATTTTATAGATGAAGACCTAGAAAGGACTTGTCTAGAGTTACACCATGAATTTATACTTGAGCTGGCACTGGAATTCAGGTTTCCTCACCCTTTGAAACTATACATTGGTTTTGTCCAGTTCATCCTTGCCAACGATACTACATTTTCACTGCCTTCTGGTAATTGTTTCAGTGTTGTGTGTTTAGACAGGCTGAGACAGGTTTGGGCAATCAGACAGCTGTGCATACATGGATGTCACAACACAAAACCCACAATTACAAGCAACCTGTATTTTGTCCCAAGGTTTATTGTGTCTAGAGAGCTAGCAAGGAGGCCCTGAAGTGTAAATGTCAGTTGGTCAACACAGAACTTATTTTGGAAGAAAGAAAGAGGATGTACTTTAAGATGTATGTACCTCCATTAAAGGTAGCACCACATTTTTCTAAAGAATATTAGTATTTTGGTCTGGCCATACTTTGCTTTCTATAGTTCACAGTTGATGTGCCCATTCTCCAAGAGTGGGTAAAACTTATTAGGAAAGTTAATGCAGAAGAATAATATTATTTTATGATTTTATGCTATGGATAACTATAAATGTATATATAAATAAATATATATATATATACACATACACACACACATGTGTGTGTATGTGTATTTATCTCTCATGTTGAGGGAGAAATAGAAAACCAGATGAGGTCTACAGAGCACTTCCATTTATGTAAATTGAAAAATACATGCATATAAAATAATAATAGGCATTTTATAAAAACATAAATAAAATGACACATATCAAATGCATTAGAATGGCTGCCTATGGTTAAGGAACAATAACAGAAGTAGAGACTGTAGGTAAAAATTGAATAAACAAATACATATATACACACATACAAAAGAAAAAGCAGAGCATTGCAGGGACCAGTGGTGATGGTGTGCTGTAATGGAGGCATGTGATGAAGTCAACTCTCAGCCTTTGAAGTCTAACAAAACAAAACAACCTTTTTGTTACTGCCATTCTGGGAAAAAGATCCAATGAGGAACATTTTATTGTTCCTTTTATATAAAACACATTATAGACTTTGGAGACAAAATTGAAATGACTTATATAATAGGTGTATTTGCATAGTTCTGAACCTATTAATTGCCTAGATTATATATGAGCAAATTACATTCTACTTAAGCACGACTCCAGTGTCTACTGCCAACATGCAAGTGACAGTGATATTTTTGTTAAAATTTACAAACTTAAATCTTTAACCAGCTACATATGTGTACTTAATTTGATTGGGAAAAAAGAGGTTAGAAGCTTTCCTTGGCTTTGCCAATTTATGCTTTAACTAATTTTAGTCTAATTTGGTCATTTGGGTCATTGTTCTCATTTTGTTTTTTTTTCCAGTTGAGCACTTGGCCACACTTCTGGTCCATATTGCATCAATAATGTGTTTTATTTTGGAGTTGTTAAACTAAGAACATATTTCCATTACAAGCATGTAATGGTATAAATTTCCATTCTGGGTCCTGAAATGCGTCAGAAAGGGTCTCATCATACTTTGTTAATTAAAAGAGTAAACAGGTCCTTAGTGGAGACAGTCCTCTTCCTTTCCCAGCTTCCCAGAAATGCAGTCTTCTTGGCTAGCAGTAGAACTCGCTTTCATTAGAAGAGAGAGAAGAAACAGGGCAGGAAGGTGGGGTCCATCATGGCTACATTTGCATTTTTTATTAGATTTCTTATGAACCATAGTAGAAAAAAGCATCAAGAAAAGGAAGTTTACAATGTGCTATAGCAGTTGTTAAGCATTGGGTCTTTGACTTCAAAACAGGTGGATCTGAACCCAGCTCTATCACTAGGTGACTCTGAAAAGGTTATCTAACTTTTCTAAGCATCTGCACCAGTAAGATGGGGCTAATAATGGTACTTGTCTCTTAAGCTTGCTATGAGGACTGAGATTTTTCTGTAAAGCACAGTACCTGACACACACTAAAACACTCAGTATGTGGTAGTTCTTGCTAACACAATAGTAGAATATTAACAGTAGTGGTAGTTGGAGTAAGACTATGATAGTAGTATAGTAAAAATCTCTGCCATAAACCAACAAGTAGGGTCCCAAATCAATCTTGTAAATTGTAGGGTTGCATTATGATGAGGTTAAATGTAATGACCAGGTGATTTGGGAAAGCTAGAAGGCCTCCATGTTCAAGAGTTCAGTTGCAGTAATAAAATCTACCTGGCTTCCAGGTGCAACTTGGCATCTCCTGGTGGAGGTTGTCCACTCCACTTCAATACCTGTGTTCATCCCTCAGTGCCCCTATGCCCACTTCAGAAAGAAACCCACCACTACTTGAGAATGGATGGGTTATGGGAGCCAATCACTAATTGAGTTATATTTGTGGTTATCATGAGATTTTGCTGTAGTAATAAAAAAGTAAACATTGTATACATATTTAACTTCTTTATTTTCATATTGCATAGTTTATTGAATATGGGTAAATATTAAAATTTTTCTATCTATACATGACTACTTTTTCCATTTATGCCAGTGTTGTGTCTAGCTGATTGGTTCTAAGAGGGCAAGGATCTTTCTGTTACTTTTGATTTGTATAGGTGATCACAGACAGGCCTTAAGTAATGGTGACAATGCTTTTGAGTACAGTCAGGATGGCTGTTAATAAAT
>JAVSCE010007551.1:0-18360 GCA_032199065.1 Smutsia gigantea
AGGCCGGGCGCCGCAGCTGCTGGATGGGCTTCGGGTTGAATGGGCGTCCACAGCCCTGGCCGGGCGGGGTTTTTCCCTCCCCAGGGGGCGTGGGGGCGGTCGGTCCTTCCAGGGCTGACCTAGCTGCCCTCGGCCGCCCGAGTGTGGCCGGCCCGCCAAGCCTCGCCTTCCCGCTGGCCTCCCCGGGATCCGGAGCTGGCGGGGAGCGGCATCGCGCCGCCAACCTCCTCCCGGTCTCGAGACCCCGGCTCATCCCTTTTTCTCCTCGTGTGCCTGCAGAATCCCTGTCAGTGAAGGGCAGTCAATGCCATTTGTCCCTAAAGCGTCCTGTCGGGGCTGACTGATGGTATTTAACAGAAAGCGGCTCTCCTTTCAGTGGGAGCGCATCCCCGGTGTCCGCTGCTTCTCCTTCTCTTCTTTACGCACAGACACAGGTTCTATGGTGTGGACCGAAGGCACAATTGCCATCTCTCCGTGCTTGAGCGAGAAAATGTGAACAGTATCCCCAGGAAAAGAAACACCAACGAGGGATGGGTTGCACCTTCCTTTACTTCTGTTTGTCTTTGGATTAGATAACTTCGTAGATAGGCATCTTTTGGTGTGATTCAGACCAAAGAAGGCTTTGCTTTTGAAGAAATAGATTAGCGGCTTCTCTGTTGATTTGGAGGGTACGTAGATTTTTGATGGCCTGTTAAGATGAAAGTTTCCTTTAAAGTTTGCCATCGTCAGTGCTCTTCTCAAGGCAGCACCAAGCCTGAAATGTTAAATATATGCAGACTCCAGACAGTTCAGTTTCTTTGTGCTTATCTGCTGGATCCTACTCTTGGTATTACAGTGGTCAGAACATACAAATAATGAAAACAAGTACAGTAAAAAGTTCAAATAATAAAAACGAATGCCATACAAACACATCTGGAAAATCTCAATCCTGTTAATGGGGAGGCAGTTCTACTAATCTCTGGCAGATGAACAGGCTCAGATCTCATATGATTATGTAGTGGACGGGATCTGAGGGCAGCGACTGGGGCCAGGACCCAGCAAGCCAGCTGGTTTGTGAAGTGCTACACTTAACCTATAGAATAGGAGGAATGTATTTGTTTGGGTATGTTTCTTTTGTAGATGACTTAAGGTGCAGAAGATTAAGTCCCCCTCAAAGTTATGATTTATACCTGTCTCTGAAAACAAAATACTGTATTTTTGTTTTAGTTTTTAAAATTAGTTTAGTTGAGACATTTGTGTTGTGATTGGAGTTTGCTCATAATTATAAACGTGTATTTCTAATATTGAAGAGAATTCTTTCTGTAGGAAGTTTGTAAAGAACACAGGAACATTTAATCTAAATTGAGAAATGTGATACACTAAATTAGCGATGGCATTAAAACTGTTTAGAACTCCTTTAAGTATCTCCAGTAAGAAGGAATTCTGGTAAAACTTTTTTTGATTTAAAAAGGTATTTATGTAAGAATATCTGTTGAAATTGTTGAGGTACATGGTACCTTCACAAAACCCTATTATTATTCTGCCTAAGAGAGGAAATGAACAAATTTTTGATGTACTTTGGAACCCTGTGTATTGTTCAGATACTAAGCATTGTGAAATAGGGCATAAAATGAGCTGTAGCAAGTTGCGTGAAATGTTTGTCCCTCTTAGCATTTTTTTTTTTTTTGCAGTTGACTGGCAATTTCCTTTTTCTTAATACTTATCTCTAATATTGGCAGTAGAACTCTCTTAAATTCATCTTTTCCCCAGATGCCTAAATTGAGGCAAACTCGAGTGTCTTATAAGAGGATAAGGAGGACGTGCTGGAGCATACCTCCACTCTTATTCATCGTTTTAATTTGATGGATTTGTGAATTATAGGGAATTAGTTACATGAGGGTTGGGCTTATATTACTCAGTTCAAATTCCACTGCCTTAGAGCTATTCTCTTCTGAATGATCATTCTCTTCTGAATGGTTCCACTTAGAGGTGGCTTTCTCAAAATCTGGACCTCAGATCACTTACATCATCATTAACTGAGGTTCTTGTTAAAAATACAGATTTTTTGTTACTCATCTCAGAATCAGACTCCTGGAGGTGAGGCCCTGAAATTGGTATTTTCAGCAAGTCCTCCAGGAACTTCTGCACAGGAAGGTTAGAGAACCATTGGCATTCTGCTTCCTTTTCAGTGAGCATTTCCTAAGACCATCTCCTAAAGTGGATAGCAAGTTTTTCAAATAACAGAGTGAGTTTTATACCTTACCCTGCTAGTAAAAAACTGACTGTGACATTCAGATATGTAATGTACCTGTAATATACATTTTAGAAGGGCAGAGACTTTGGTTCATCATTGTATCTCCAGTGCCTAGAATAGTGCCTGAAGGAACTTGATTATATATATATATGTGAGTGAACTATATTGCAGTGAGGCCACATTTTAGAAACTTGTAAATTTATGTTTAAAAACCAATTACTGTTTATGGCAGTAACTTGGAATTACTGAATGGGAATTGGAATACTGAAAAATCAAAAGTGGAAACTATAAAATACTCATAAGTCTGCTACCTGAGTACATACCTCTCCAAACCCTTTCTTGTGTACATGTGGCTATTCATATACAGTTTTTGATAGCAGTATTGGATCCTGTTATACACATTGGATCCTGTTGTACACATGATTGCTTTGTAACCTGTTTTTTGCTGAAAACATCATGAATCTTTCCATGTCTATATTCAGTTGTAATAGTTCAGTAACTGAATAATATTCCGTTTTATGGATCTATGATAATTTAACCAATTTATTTTTATTAGACATTAGATTGTTTCTTTTTCCCTCCAGCTATTATCAGTAACTCTGCAGTGATTATCTTCCCATATACACCTCTGTATATACTTGTGAGATTTTTTTCCTTTAGGATAAGTTCTAGAAGTGGAATTGCAGAATCAAAGTATATGCTCAGTTTTAAGGGATTTGATACATATTTCCAGTTTACCATTTAGAAAGGTTGTAGCAATTTACACCCTTCTTATGATATGTGAGAGTTCCCTTTCCCTCCCCACTCCTTTTCTGGGGGGAATTACTTAACCAGTGACAAACTTAGTGAACTTTTTTTTTTATTAAGGTATCATTGATATACAATCTTAAGAAGATTTCACATGAGCAACATTGTGGTTACAACATTCACGCATATTATCAAGTACTCCCCCACACCCCCTTGCAGTCACTGTCCATCAGCATAGTAAGATGCTATAGAGCCCTTAGTGAACTCTATTTTTAGGAAGAACAAGGGAATGTTGATGTAACCTGATGAGTAGTGTGATATAGAAAGTCAGAAAAGTCATACATCAATAATAGTGATTGACATCAAGTCCTTTTGCAGAATTTTATAAGCATTAACTCAATTTTTTTTTTGTTTTTGTTTTTTTAAATAAATATGCCTTGGAAACTGAGGTACCAGCAGTTGAGTAGCTTAGAGAGCCAGCAGTGGCTGTGCAAATGTGTAACTCCAGAGCCCAAACTCTCAGCCACAGTGCTGGGCTGCCTATTTCCTGGACATTTTTATAGGCATTGTGGGACTTTTGCATTCTTGATTTCTGTTTTGTAATAACCTAAAGTTTCCCTGATGTGCATTAATTTATAAATTAGGTGGGGCACAGATTTGAGTCTTTGTCATTGAGAAGTTCATCACATAAGTTAGCTCAGAAGTAAGCCTGTCTACTGTCATCTCTCAAAGTAGCTGGTTATCCTTAATTCTGTAGTGGTTTTCCTAAAGTGCCCCTGCATGAAAAATGGGACTAGAGTCATAAAAAAGACTAATGAAGTTTGAAAAGGCAGTTCACTTGTGATGGGGACTTGCCTTGGCAACAAGACTACAGATAAGTGTGATTAAGGAGACAGCCAGGAGTCAGTCCAGACACTTACATGTTGGCCAGTTTGGAGATTTGAAGTGGCCTGTGGAAGTTCACTTCAGGAATGCTAAGGCCTCACTGTAGAGAGATCTTACTGAGAGATTATTAAAAAAAAAAAGCTATTAATAAATTTGATGTTAGAATATCATTAAAGTTTGTTGCTAATGTTTGTAGCCCTCTGACAATGTGAATTTCAAGCAAGTTAATAATGTATGTGAATTCATCAATGCTCTTTTATTAACTTTTTTCTAGTAGAATTAATCATTGGTAGCTTACCTTATTAGCTTATTGCCTAAAGAGTGTTGGCGAAATTGTTTTGGCTTCAGCTTTCTGGCCTGAGTTTGTCTGTGCTGCCTAGTGAAGAGGACTGCCATGGCTCAGTTTTAAGCTGGTCCCCAAAACCTGTTCTTGATATGTGGGGCAGGGCTCTGCCCAGGCCGTGTGGGAATGATACGGAGTACATTTCACTCTTCATTGAAAGGTAAAGCCAGGAGTTGAACTGAGGGATGTGGTAAGAGTTTTGGATTCAGCTGAATTTGAATGTGAAAATAACAAGGTCATAGCAGTTGGTCAGAGTTTTCTTTTTATACTTGTTGGTTAAAATTAAATGACCTCTGCTTGATACAGGAGGGCAGTTCTTTTGATCCTCTGTTGCTTTGGTGAGCATTTTGACTTGTTTCTCTGTCAGTGATGGTTTTATTCACCCTTGCATTTTGTCAGCAAGTCCTTCTAGTGACTAGTGGCATGAATTTACAAGACATGGGTACAGCTCATGGAAGTGAATGAAGCCAACTGACTTTAGTGCTATGCTTTAGCCAACTTAGTTAAGGACACCGATTCTTTTTTTTTTTATTATTATGAAGGTATCATTGATATACAATCTTAGAAGGTTTCACATGAGCAGTGGTTACAACATTCACCCATATTATCAAGTCCCCCTTCCCTCCACCAACCTCACTGTAGTCACAGTCCATCAGTGTAGTAAGATGCTATTGAGTCATTACCTGAAGAAGGACACTGATTCTTATGGTAAAAGCATGGAAACAAGATGCCATTGGAGCCATTAGTTTTGTGTGTGTGTGTGTGTGTGTGTGTGTGTGTGTGTGTGTGTGTGTGTGTGTGTGTGTGTGTGTGTGTATGTAGGGCTAATTACTTCTCTCTGAGGCAAATTTCTGGAATTCTTTGAAACTCAGCTGCTCCATGCTTACTGAATTGGAATATTGCATTTTAGTCACTGACATATAAAAGCTGTGTAGCTAGTAATGAAAGAAACCTTGAAAACTTGACAAAAAAATTAGTGCCATTCTGGGTATATATCAAAAGTTTCAGTGAGTAAAGCTCCTCTCTCCTTTTATTTCTCCTCTTTCCTTCAGTTACGATAAATAACTACACTAAACGGAGTCAGTAAATGATAGTAAATTTATTATAGGTAGTTCTGCTTATTTTCACACCCCTTCATACATAGTCATTACAATTGTTATTTTAATATTCTTTAAGTGATTAGAGAAATTGAGTTGGAAGAGAACCTCGTAGAGGGGGTAGTAGGATGTAAGTTCTAGTAGGGCAGGGAGTTTTGTCTGTGTTGTTCACCACCTTATCCTCAGAACCTAAAACAGTGCCTGGTGCATAGGGTATACTCACCAGTTATTTGTTGGCATGTTGAATAGATTAGTGTTTGCGGACCCGATTGCCTGGAGGCCAGAGTCAGGGTGACCCGAGTGCAGTCAACACAGGAATGACAGGTGAGGAATATAGGAGATGGGCTGGTTGGGATTTATTTAGAGTCAGGGGAAGTAGGAAGCTAATGTACATTTTATTATTATTATTTTTTATTAATGTATTATTGATATACACTCTTATGAAGGTTTCACTGAAAAAACAATGTGGTTACTACAGTCACCCCTGTTACCGTGTCCCTCTGTACCCCATTGCAGTCAGTGCCCATCACTGTAGTAAGATGCCACAGAGTCACTATTTGCCTTCTGTGTGCTACACTGTCTTCCCCATGATCCCCCCAACATGTGTGACAATCTTAATACCCCTGAATCCCCTTCTCCCTCCCTCCCCACCTGCCCTCCCCACCCCTCCCCTTTGGTAACCACTAGTTGCTTCTTGGAGTCTGTGAGTCTGTTGCTGTTTTGTTCCTTCAGTTTTGCTTCGTTGTTATACTCCACAAATGAGGGAAATCGTTTGGTGCATGTCTTTCTCTGCCTGACTTATTTCACTGAGCATAATATCCTCCAGCTCCACCCATGTTACTGCAAATTGTAGAATTTGCTTCTTTCTTATGGCTGAATAGTATTCCATTGTGTATATGTACCACATCTTCTTTATCCATTCATCTACTGACGGACACTTAGGTTGCTTCCATATCTTAGCTATTGTAAATAGTGCTGCAATAAACATAGAGGGGCATATGTCTTTTTGAATCTGAGAAATTATATTCTTTGGGTAAATTCCTAGGAGTGGAATACCCAGGTCAAATGGTATTTCTATTTTTAGTTTTTTGAGGAACCTCCATATTGCTTTCCACAATGGTTGAACTAAGTTACATTCCCACCAGCAGTGTAGGAGGGTTCCCCTTTCTCCGCATCCTCGCCAGCATTTGTTGTTCTTAGTCTTTTGGATGCTCGCTATCCTTACTGGTGTGAGGTGATATCTCATTGTGGTTTAAATTTGCATTTCCCTGATGATTAGTGATATGGAGCATCTTTTCATATGTCTGTTGGCCACCTGAATTTCTTCTTTAGAGAATTGTCTCTTCATAGCCTCTGCCCATTTTTTAATCGGGTTATTTGCTTTATGGGTGTTGAGGCATGTGAGTTCTTTATATAATTTGGATGTTAACCCCTTGTCGGATATGTCATTTACAAATATATTCTCCCATACTGTAAGATGCCTTTTTGTTCTGTTGATGGTGCCTTTGCTGTCAGAAGCTTTTAAGTTTGATGTAGTCCCATGTGTTCATTTTTGCTTTTATTTCCCTTGCTCGAGGAGTTACATTCAGAAAAAAGTTGCTCATGTTTATATTCAGGAGATTTTTGCCTATGTTGTCTTCTAAGTGTTTTATGGTCTCATGACTTACATTCAGGACTTTGATCCATTTTGAGTTTACTTTTGTGTATGGGGATAGACAGTAATCCAGTTTCATTCTCTTGCATGTATCGGTCCAGTTTTGCTAACATCCGTTGTATGTCCATGGTCCTTTATCGTATATTAATTGACCATATATGCTTGGGTTTATATATGAGCTCTCTAGTCTATTCTATTCATCTATGGGTCTGTTCTTGTGCCAGTACAAAATTGTCTTGATTACTATGGTTTTGTAGTAGAGCTTGAAGTTGGGGGGCATAATCCCCCCAGCTTTATTCTTCCTTCTCAGGATTGCTTTGGCTGTTTGGGGTCTTTTGTGGTTCCATATGAATTTTAGAATTATTTTCACTAGTTCATTGTAGAATGCTGTTGGTATTTTGATAGGGATTGCATTGAATGTGTAGATTTCTTTAGGCAAGATGGCCATTTTGACAATATTAATTCTTCCTGTCCATGAGCACGGGATGTGTTTCCATTTATTGGTATCTTCTTTAATTTCTCTCATGAGTGTCTTGTAGTTATCAGTGTATCGGTCTTTCACTTCCTTCATTAGGTTTATTCCTAGGTATTTTATTCTTTTTGATGCAATTGTGAATGGAATTGTTTTCCTGATTTCTCTTTCTGCTAGTTCATCGCTAATGTATAGGAATGCAACAGATTTCTGTGTATTAATTTTGTATCCTGCAACTTTGCTGAATTCATGTATTAGATCCAGTATTTTTGGAGTGGATTCTTTAGGATTTGTTGTATACAATATCATATCATCTGCAAACAGGGACAGTTTAACTTCTTCCTTGCTAATCTGGATGCCTTTTATTTCTTTGTGTTGTCTGAATACTGTGGCTAGGACCTCCAGTACTATGTTGAATAAAAGTGAGGAGAGTGGGCATCCTCATCTTGTTCCTGATCTTAAAGGAAAAGCTTTCAGTTTCTCACTGTTCAGTATAATGTTGGCTGTGGGTTTGTCATATATGGCCTGTATTATGTTGAGGTACTTGCCCTCTATACTCATTTTGTTGAGAGTTTTTATCATGAATGGATGTTGAATTTTGTTGAATGCTTTTTGGGCATCTATGGAGATGATCATGTGGTTTTTGTCCTTTTTGTTGATGTGGTGGATGATGTTGATGGATTTTCTAATATTGTACTATCGCTAATGTACATTTTAAGCAGAGAGGTCCCATAACTTGCTTTTGCTTAAAAAGGTCACTCTGGATGTCATGTGGGAAGAATGGAGAGCAAGAGAGAGGTGTGGAAATGACTCCACTTTCTGTTATCTGTGGATGTTGACATTTCAACTTAGCCTTGTACTTTTTCTTTACTATGAGTATAATATGATTTACTCTATGAGGTCTCAGAGATGGGGTGAAATGAATGGTGATTTGTATGAATTTTTTGGAATTCCTGAGGAAAAGAAAACCTCATTAACCTACTGTTATTGATCTGTTAAACAGTGTAAAATAAAGATCAGGAATTTCCTTTTTAACCATTAAGTAAATCAAAGTTATAAATATAGATTTCTGATATTTGTTAATTTACATTTATTGGTGAAAGAAACTATAAGTATATGGAAATGAATCTTTAAGTAGCTTTTATGAATTGAGTGTCCATAGAAGCTATTCACTTTGAGGAAGATATCATTTGTAAAATGCTGCTGTTGTGTGTCCAGTCTGATGTTTTAATTAGTATCAAAGGGAGGGAAACATTGCAGTAATTGTAACTTTACATTACTTAGTTCCATTAGCTTTAAACCACAGTCATTATCTGTTGTGTTTACTTGTTTTGATCTCTTTAGATGAAATGATATTGCAGTTGTGATTTGGTAATTTAAAAAATAGCATGGTTTTTCTTAATACAAAAGAACACATGTTAATTGAAGAAAACTTTTGAAAAAATAAAGAAAGAGGAAAGCATACCCAGAATTTCACTGCCTTGCCATTCTGACTGTTCATACCCCATAAGGGGTCAGTCCTCTCAAATTACCTGGCTGGTTAGGCATGTGAAAATTTAACAGTCTGGAAGATGTGAAGGCGTGTTAGGGCCTGTGGGCACTGAAGATAGTCCCATGGATGGGGCAGCCCGGGGCCAGTCAGCCCAGAGATTTGTGGCCCTGGGAGGATGCATGTTGGTGTTACACCTTCTAGTTCTTCAAGAGAAGCTGGAAATCTAGAAATAAGGATTTAATATGAAACCTCATTTTTATGTGGGCCATAATTTTTATTAACACACTGGGGTTCAAACAAAGCATACCTGAGGGCTGAATTCAGTCTTTGTTGCCTTGCCAGTTTATAATGTCAGTTACATACAGTTTTGTAGTCTGTGGTTTTCACTTAATATGTTAGGATATATTTCCAAGCTTTAATAGCATGCTGCCCTCCTGTATGTTCTCTGGCAGTGTGTTCTTATTTCTTGCTCCTTTACCAGCACTGGGTAAAACCATCTCAAAAAAATCTTAGCCAATTTTATTTAACTTGCATTTTTTTGGTGCTGTCATTGAGTTTGACCATTTATTAAATGATTATTGGCTTTATATTTACTTGGTAACCAGCCACCTTGTAGGAACTCAGTGCCAGTAGTGTTACGGTCATTTATTCAGTGCTTCTCAACCTTTTCAATATCATTTAATATTAGTACTTCATTAGTCCCAGTAATTAGTGCTAATGACAAGCATCATCCCCCAAACCTGAGGACCACAGTATGGAGCACACCCGTAACCCTTTTAAGATCCTATGGTTGTGGGGTTCTGAGTTTGGTCAGTGGCTCAATGAATGTTTGAGCGTGTGCTCTGGGCCTGGCATTGCGCTAGGTGTCCAGCCTTGAGCCAAGACAGAATCTCAGCTCTCTAAGACCCTGCGGCTTTTTCATTTCTCTTGAGTTTTTCATGCAGATCATATTTATAAAAGACAATTTTTATTTCTAGAATTTATGATGTATTTTTTATCTGGTATTTCATTGTTGACATGAACTCCCAAAGCAGTGGTGAATGCTACTTACTTACCTTCTAATCTCTTAAATTCAATTTAATTATCTTAAATTCTGTTATATTCCAGACCCAGTAAAAGTCTAAAATAGACTTTGATTACCAGTTCCTTATTTTGATGATTGAAAAACCAAGGTGTACAAAGTTGGGACTCGTGTAATGGGAACGTTTGGAGTGTGTCTGACCCATCATGAATCCTTTAATTGTCCTTTAACCTACCCATCTACTCCCTGTCAACTTGTTCCTCCTCACCGAAGATACAGAGGATTGAACTGGGTTTGGGGACCTGACCAGGCTAGCTCAATCAGTGTCCCTTACCTGGAAATTTGAAATTGTGCCCAAGAGAGAGGGGTTTGACCTTAACATCCTCATGGGCCATGAGGTAAAAAAGTGGGAATTAAAGGCAGTTATGTTCTGCTGTTCTGTCTGGGACAGAGAAAGGTGGCTTAAAGATGAGACCATAAAGCAAGTAGCAGAAAGAGAGAACCACCTGAGTCTGATAGCCTTAAACCGTCTCGTCCAGTTCTTTCTGGCTTCTGTGAAATACTCCTCTATTGTCTGCATTTCCCCTTTATCCCCTTTTCGTGAAAGTCAGTTGCCTTTGGTTTTCTGTTACTGTGATCAAAGCTTCTCATTCTCAGCACTCTATTCTTTGTGTAATAGTACTTTGGCTCTTAAATGTCTTGACTATTGCCCGAGAAAATTGTGAATTTATTATTATTTTCTCCATATGACAACACTGTCACCGTTAAGAATAGCAAGAAACACAGAAATACACAATTTTTTTCTAATTTAGGTAGTCACGATTTTACTGGAAAAGACCATTTTGTAAATGTGGATGCCTCCTCTGACTTAATCTCAAACTAGTTGAGATCTCTAGCTGAGGCAAGACAAGAAGGAAGAGACTTCCAGGTGTTCTAGAATTTCTGTGGTGTTATTTCCCTTCACATATAGATAACATTTTTACCACATGAAAACTGGACTCATTCACAGTGTATAATATTGCGTGCATCTATGTAGGGGATGAGTTGGAAGTCTGTTCAAGAGTATTCTGTTCAAGCCACTGAAACAAGACTCTTAACTTTAATATCTAAATATCAGGAAATTGAATCACAGTGTAATTTACCTGGGGCAAGGTTTATTCATAGATAAGCTTTCTGTGTCATGGTGATGTCATAAAAGGTCAGTGCTAAGTTTAAATAGTCCACTGTCCTAAGGGTGGGGAGGAAAAAAAAGAAAAGGAAGAGAAGAGAAGGATTGTAATAGAGAAGGAAGATGAAGTGCAGTGCTACAATTTTCCTTGTTTGTAATTGTATATATCTGAACTTTTTCATTGCAAATGGAAGAAGCACAAACTTGTCTTAAGAGAAAAGGTAAATGTGCAGTAAGATGGCAATGTGAGCAGGGCAGCGGAAATCTCCTCCCAAAACCATACGTATTTATGAAAATACAACAAGTACAACTATTCCTAAAAAAGAGACCAGAAGATACAGGACAGGACATAGCCTGCAGCTATACCTGAGAGGACTCGGCACCCCGCGAGGCGGCGGTCTTAAAGAGACAGGAGACCAGCGGAGGAGCTGGATTGCCCCGGCACACTCAGCCCAGCAGGCTGGGAGTCTGGGGAGTTTCGAATCCCTTAGCTGGTGACTGGGAAAGGGTGGCTGCAGTTAGACTTCCCACAGAGATCGACAGCCTCCCATTCGTTCCCATCCCGGCCAGAGCTATAAAGGGCCCAGCGGAGTAGCGTGGCCATGGCCACGGAATAGTGGAGCAACAGCATCACCTACAGCACCCCCACAGAATCTACCCCCGGTGAGCGTTTTTCTTTTTTTGGTGTTGTTGTTTTGTTAGGTTTTGTTTGTTTTGTTTTGTTTTTTGTTTTCTTCTCTTTCTTTTTTTCTTTTCTTTCCTTTCTTTTCTTGTTTGTTTCTTTTTTTAAAGTCTTAAAGAGCCCAGCTGACATACGTGGCAACTACCAGCGACCACATCTATAGCCATGAAAAGAGAGAGGAATATGGTTCAGACTAAGATCAATCAGACAACCCCAGAGAGGGAGCCGGAAGGGATGGAAATGCACAATCTTCTTGAAAAAGAATTCAGAATAAAAGTCATAACCATGCTGATGCATCTACAGAGAAATGTGCAAGAGCTGAGGGAGGAAGTGAGGGAAGTGAGGAAAGACAATGCAGAAATCAGACAAGTGATCGATGGGCTTAGCAGCAGACTGGATGAGATGCAAGAGACTGTTAATGGAATAGAAATCAGAGAACAGGAATACAGAGAAGCTGAGGCAGAGAGACATAAAAGGATCTCTAGGAATGAAAGAATATTAAGAGACCTGTGTGACCAATCCAAACGGAACAATATTCGCATTATAGGACTACCAGAGGACGAAGAGAGAGAAAAAGGGATAGAAAGTGTTTTGAAGAAATTATTGCTGAAAACTTCCCCATACTGGGGAAGGAAATAGTCTCGCAGTCCACGGAAGCCCACAGATGTCCCAACACAAGGGACCCAAGGAAGACAACACCAAGATATATAATAATTAAAATGGCAAAGATCAAAGACAAGGACAGAGTATTAAAGGCTGCTAGAGAGAGAAAAAAGATCACCTACAAAGGAAAACCCATCAGACTATCATCAGACTTCTCAACAGAAACCTTACAGGCCAGAAGAGAATGGCATGATGTATTTAATGTAATGAAACAGAAGCGCCTAGAACCAAGAATACTGTATCCAGCACGATTATCATTTAAATATGATGGAGGGATTAAACAATTTCCAGACAAGCGAAAGTTGAGAGAGTTTGCCTCTCATAAACCACCACTACAGGATATCTTAAACGGACTGCTCTAGAGAGAAGCACCCCTAAGGCTAAAAAGATGTCACCAGGGAAAATAAAATCATAGCAAAGAAAGCAGACCATCCAAATACTAACTAAAGCAAAGAATAAAAGACCTAGTATAGAAAGAATGGAGGAGGAAGAATAAAAAGGGAGAGAAATAAAGAAACATCAGACGGTATTTACAATAACTTAACAAGAAAGTTAAGTTAGATTGTTAGATAGTAAAGAAGCAACCCTTGAACCTTTGGTAACCACGAATCTAAAGCCAGCAATGGCAATAAGTACATATCTATCAATAATCACCCTAAATGTAAAAGGACTGAATGCACCAATCAAAAGACACAGAGTAACAGAATGGATAAAAAAGCAAGACCCATCTATATGCTGCCTACAAGAAACTCACCTCAAACCCAAAGATATACACAGACTAAAAGTGAAGGGATGGAAAAAGATATTTCATGCAAACAACAAAGAGAAAAAAGCAGGTGTGGCAGTACTTGTATCAGACAAAATAGACTTCAAAACGAAGAAAGTAGCAAGAGATAAAGAAGGACATTACGTAATGATAAAGGGGTCAGTCCAACAAGAAGATATAACCATTATAAATATATATGCACCCAACACAGGAGCGCCAGCATATGTGAAACAAATGCTAACAGAATTAAAGGAGGAAATAGACAGCAATGCATTCATCTTAGGAGACTTCAACACACCACTCACTCCAAAGGACAGATCAATCAGACAGAGAATAAGTAAAGACACAGAGGCACTGAACAACACACTAGAACAGATGGACCTAACAGACATCTACAGAACTCTACACCCAAAAGCAACAGGATACACATTCTTCTCAAGTGCACATGGAACATTTTCCAGAATAGACCACATACTAGGCCACAAAAAGAACCTCAGTAAATACAAAAATATTGAAATCCTACCAACCAACTTCTCAGATCACCAAGGTATAAAACTAGAAATAAATTTTAGAAAGAAACCAAAAAGGCTCACAAATACCTGGAGACTTAACAACATTCTCCTAATTAATCAATGGGTTAACGACCAAATCAAAACAGAAATCAAAGAATATATGGAGACTAATGACAACAACAACACAAAGCCACAACTTCTGTGGGACACAGCAAAGGCAGTTCTAAGAGGAAAGTATATTGCAATCCAGGCCTATTTAAAGAAGGAAGAACATTCCCAAATGAATAGTCTAAAGACACAATTAGTGAAATTGGAAAAAGAAGAACAAATGAGGCCCAAAGTCACCAGAAGGAGGGACATAATAAAGATTAGAGAAGAAATAAATAAAATTGAGAAGAATAAAACAATAGAAAAAATCAATAAAACCAAGAGCTGGTTCTTTGAAAAAATAACAAAATAGATAAACCCCTAGCCAGACTCATTAAGAGAAAAAGAGAATCTACACACATACACAGAATCAGAAATGAGAAAGGAAAAATCACGACGGACCCCACAGAAATACAAAGAATGATAAGAGAATATTATGAGAATCTATATGCTAACAACCTGGAAAACCTAGAAGAAATGGACAACTTCTTAGGAAAATACAACCTTCCAAGACTGACCAAGCAAGAAACAGAAAAACTAAGCAGACCAATCACCAGCAATGAAATGGAATCGGTAATCAAAAAACTACCCAAGAACAAAACCCCCGGACCAGATGGATTCACCTCTGTATTCTACCAGACATATAGAGAAGAAATAACACCCATTCTCCTTAAAGTTTTTCAAAAAATAGAAGAGGAGAGAATACTTCCAAACTCATTCTATGAAGCCAGCATCACTCTAATACCAAAACCGGGCAAAGAGCTCACCAAAAAAGAAAATTACAGACCAATATCCCTGATGAACGTAGATGCAAAAATACTCAACAAAATATTAGCAAACCGAATTCAAAAATACATCAAGAGGATCATACACCATGATCAAGTGGGATTCATCCCAGGGATGCAAGGATGGTACAACATTCGAAAATCCATCAACATCATCCACCACATCAACAAAAAGAAGAACAAAAACCACATGATCATCTCCATAGATGCTGAAAAAGCATTTGACAAAATTCAGCATCCATTCCTGATTAAAACTCTCAACAAAATGGGTATAGACGGCAAGTACCTCAACATCATAAAGGCTATATATGACAAACCCACAGCTAACATCATACTTAACGGCGAGACGCTGAAAGCTTTTCATCTAAGATCGGGAACAAGACAGGGATGCCCACTCTCTCCAGTGTTATTCAACATAGTACTGGAGGTCCTAGCCACAGCAATCAGACAAAACAAAGACATACAAGGCATCCAGATTGGTAAAGAAGAAGTCAAATTGTCACTATTTGCAGATGACATGATACTGTACATAAAAAACCCTAAAGACTCCACTCCAAAACTACTAGAACTAATATCTGAATTCAGCAAAGTGGCAGGATACAAAAGGAACACAGAGAAATCTGTTGCTTTCCTATACACTAACGATGAACTAACAGAAAGAGAAATCAGAAAAACAATTGCATTCACAATTGCATGCAAAAGAATAAAATACCTAGGAATAAACCTAACGAAGGAAGTGAAAGACCTGTACTCTGAAAACTACAACACACTCCTAAGAGAAATTAAAGAGGACACTAACAAATGGAAATGCATCCCATGCTCATGGCTAGGAAGAATAAATATTGTCAAAATGGCTATACTACCTAAAGCAATCTACAGATTCAATGCAATCCCTATCAAACTACCAACAGCTTTCTTCAAGGAACTGGAACAAATAATTCTAAAATTCATATGGAACCACAAAAGACCCCGAATAGCCAAAGCAATCCTGAGAAGGAGGAATAAAACAGGGGGAATCACGCTCCCTGACTTCAAGCTCTACTACAAAGCCACAGTAATCAAGGCAATTTGGTATTGGCACAAAAACAGACCCACAGACCAGTGGAACAGAATAGAAAATCCAAACATTAACCCAAACATATACAGTCAATTAATATTTGATAAAGGAGCCTTGTATATACAATGGGGAGTTGACAGCCTCTTCAGCAGCTAGTGTTGGCAAAACTGGACAGCTACATGTAAGAGAATGAAACTGGACTACTGTCTAGCCTCATGCACAAAGGTAAACTCAAGGTGGATCAAAGACCTGAATGTAAGTCATGAAACCATAAAACTCTTAGAAAAGAACATAGGCAAAAATCTCTTGGACATAAACATGAGCGACTTCTTCATGAACATATCTCCCTGGGCAAGGGAAACAAAAGCAAAAATGAACAAGTGGGACTATGTGAAGCTGAAAAGCTTCTGTACAGCAAAGGACACCATCAGTAGAATAAAAAGACATCCTACAGTATGGGAGAATATATTCATAAATGACGTATCCGATAAGGCATTGACATCCAAAATATATAAAGAACTCACGCACTTTAACAAACAAAAAGCAAATAATCCAATTAAGAAATGGGCAGAGGACATGAATAGACACTTCTCCAAAGAAGAAATTCAGATGGCCAACAGGCACATGAAAAGATGCTCCACATCGCTAATCATCAGAGAAATGCAGATTAAAACCACAATGAGATATCACCTCACACCAATGAGGATGGCCAACATCCAAAACACAAACAACAACAAGTGTTGGCGAGGATGTGGAGAAGAGGTTACCCTCCTACACTGCTGGTGTGAATGCAAACTAGTTCAACCATTGTGGAAAGCATTATGGAGGTTCCTCAAAAAACTCAAAATAGAAATACCATTTGACCCAGAATACCACTCCTAGGAATTTACCCTAAGAATGCAGCAGCCCAATTTGATAAAGACAGATGCACCCCTATGTTTATCGCCGCACTCTTTACAATAGCCACGAAATGGAAGCAACCTAAGTGTCCATCAGTAGATGAATGGATAAAGAAGAGGTGGTACATATACACAATGGAATATTATTCAGCCATAAAAAGAAAACAAATCCTGCCATTTGCAACAGCATGGATGGAGCTAGAGTGTATTATGCTCAGTGAAATAAGCCAAGCCAAAAAAGACAAGTATCAAATGATTTCACTCATATGTGGAGTATAAGAACAAAGAAAAAAACTGAAGGAACAAAACAGCAGCAGACTCACAGAACCCAAGAATGGACTAATAGTTACCAAAGGGAAAGGGACTGGGGAAGATGGGTGGGAAGGGAGCGATAAGGGGGAAGAAGGGGCAATACGATTAGCAGGTGTAATGTTGGTCGGGCACGTGGAGGGCAGTACAACTCAGAGAAGACAAGTAGTGATTCTATAGCATCTCTCTATGCTGATGGACAGTGACTGTAATGGGGTTGGTGGGGCGGACCTGATGAAGGGGGTAGTTTAATATCCATAATATTGCACATGTAACTGTAGAGTAATGATACCAAAATAAAGTATAAAAAAAAAAAGAGAAAAGGGAAATGAACTGACTCACCTACTTGTCAAGTCCAAGGGTTCTGATTGGCCTGGCTTGGTCATATGCCTGAACCTATCAACTCAGACCTTTGGGTCCTCCTTTTGTAACCGTTGATAAGGTCAGTACCTCAGCTTCTGGAATTAACGAAAGAGAGAGAGTGAGATCGATGACGAGAAGAAGGAATGCTGGGCAGAAGAAACACTTGTCCAACACACTCATCGTGTACAGTAATCATATGGAAAGGGGCTGATGGTGACCGCTTTTTTTTCTTCAAAGGATAGTATTTAATAAAACAATACAAAGACACCAAAGCATATATGAACTTTCTTCTCAGAAATGTTTGATTTTTAAATTTACATGCTCAACGGGCTGCCCACAGAGTTTGTGGTGTTTCTAGTGCATTTCAACCCCAAATATATTGTACTATTCTGCAATTCTTTAGGTAGGATGAATTTTGGGAGACTTGTCAGTTATCTGGCTAGATCCCCCAACTTTAGAACTGTGGACTTTATTGTCACCAGTGTGACCACTACTGTACTTATAGATTTTCTCAGATTTTTTTCAGGTATGAAGGTGTGTTGTCATTCTCTCTTGGCTCATAACTTATATATATGAGGCTTTTTAACTTATGACTGATCTGGAGTTGCTGGAAAGACATGTGTATGCTTTGGAAAAGTTGGAGCTGGAAAGGGATATCCTTCAGGCATCTGCTTTTTTTACTAGACTCCAGAAAACATAGTAACGTGACCTTTTCAGAGGGGCACAGGACACTTTTTGAGATTTTTATAGTTGTTCTAAGAGACTGATAACGTAGGTGGCGAGAGCTTATGGTATCTTGAAAAATATGTTGCCCTTATTTTTTAAATTATGTATCTGCAGTGTGATTTATTTCATGTGTTCTGATTACAGTTCCATCTGGAAACTCTAGTTCCTGGTCATCCTTCATTTTATCTCAGATTGTCGGTTTCCTCTTAACTTTATTTCCTTCCGTGTGCAAGTGGGACCTCAGAGCGGGTCATTTCAGCTATTTCCTTGCCCTGTTGTCCTGTCATCTTCCCTGCAGACCTCCAACGCTAGAGCAACCCACCTATCTGTGGTCTGTTT
>JAVSCE010007552.1:0-76143 GCA_032199065.1 Smutsia gigantea
TCTAACAATCAACTTAACTTTCTTGTTAAGTTATTGTAAACCCTGTCTGATGTTTCTTTATTTCTCTCCCTTCTTATTCTTTCTCCTCCATTCTTTATATACTAGGTGTTTTATTCTTTGCCTTTAGTTAGTATTTGGATGGTCTGCTTTCTTTGCTATGATTTTATTTTCTCTGGTGACATCTTTTTAGCCTTAGGTGTGCTTCCATCTAGAGCAGTCCATTAAAGATATCCTGTAGTGGTGGTTTATGAGAGGCAAACTCTCTCAACTTTCGTTTGTCTGGAAATTGTTTAATCCCGCCGTCATATTTAAATGATAATTGTGCTGGATACAATATTCTTGGTTCGAGGCCCTTCTGTTTCATAATGTTAAATATATCATGCCATTCTCTTCTGGCCTGTAAGGTTTCTGTTGAGAAGTCTGATGATAGTCTGATGGGTTTTCCTTTGTAGGTGATCTTTTTTTCTCTCTCTAGCTGCCTTTAATACCCTGTCTTTGTCTTTGATCTTTGCCATTTTAATTATTATGTGTCTTGGTATTATCTTCCTTGGGTCCCTTGTGTTGGGAGATCTGTGGGCTTCGGTGGACTGCGAGACTATTTCCTTCCCCAGCGAGGGAAAGTTTTCAGCAATTATTTCTTCAAAGACACTTTCTATCCGTTTTTCTCTCTCTTCTTCCTCTGGTACTCCTGTAATGCGAATATTGTTCCGTTTGGATTGGTCACACATTTCTCTTAATATTCTTTCATTCCTAGAAATCCTTTTATCTCTCTCTGCCTCAGCTGCTCCGTATTCCTGTTCTCTGATATCTATTCCATTAACAGTCTCTTGCATCTCATCCAGTCTGCTGTTAAGCCTGTCGATCGCTTGTCTGATTTCTGCATTGTCTTTCCTCACTTCCTCCCTCAGCTCTTGCACATTTCTCTGTAGGTCCATCAGCATGGCTATGACTTTTATTCTGAATTCTTTTTCAGGAAGACTGTGCATTTCCATCCCTTCAGGCTCCCTCTCTGGGGTTGTGTGGTTGATTTTGGCCTGAACCATATTCCTCTGTCTTTTCATGGCTATAGAATTGGTCACTGGTAGTTGCCACGTATGTCAGCTGGGCTCTTTAAGACTTTAAAAAGAGAAAAAAAAAGAAGAAAGAAAGAAAGAAAAAAAAGAAAAAAGAAAGAAAAGAAAAAACCAAAAACCCAAAACAAAACAAAACGAAAAGAAAACAAAAACAAAAATACGCCCACCGGAGTAGATTCTGTGGGAATGCTGTAGGTGGCGCTCTTGCCCCACTATTCCGCAGCCGTGGCTGCGCCGCTCCGCAGGGCCCTTTATCGCTCTGGCAGGGGTGGGAACGAATAGGAGGCTGTTGATCTCAGTGAGAAGTGTAAGTATGGCTACGCTTCCCCAGTCGCCAGCTAAGGCGTCTGAAACTCCCCTGGACTCCCAGCCTGCTGGGCTGAGTGTGCTGGGGTGATCCGGCTCCTCCGCTGGGCTCCTGTCTCTTTAAGATCGCTGAAGAAAGCGCGCGCTTTTTTTTTTTTCCTTCCCGGAGCCGGCTGCAAGCACCCTGGCGCGTTCCCCGCTCAGATCCTGCCCCTCTGTCTCTCCAATCTCCGCTGCACTGCGCAATGTGGGTCAGCACTCCCCGCGCAGATCACCGGGGCTGGCTACTTCGCGGGGTGTACTTCCACTCCCTCCCGGCTCTGAATCCTCTCCTCCCGCCGGTGCGCTGGGGTGGGGGAGTGCTCGGGTCCCGCCAGGTCGCGGCTCTGTGTCTTACCCGCCTCTTGGGGTGCCGAGTCCTCTCGGGTGTCGCTGCACGCTGTGCGCTTTCCTGTGTATTCTGGTATCTCTTTTAGGAATAGATGTATTTGCTGTGTTTTCGTAGATAAATATAGTGTTGGGAGGAGATTTCTGCCGCCCTGCTCACGCCGCCATCTTCCCAGAAGTCTGTGGCTCTTTTCTTAACTAGAGCAAATACTCTTTAAAGTTTCTCTCCTTTAGAGTTTTACCTAAGTAAGCTACACCTAGTTTCTTCATCTCCCTTACTTTTAAATTGGGAAATACTGGAATAATACTGAGTATAATTTATACTACTAAAGGGATATCTAGCTACTGCCTTCTGGTTAGCTCCAAAAATCCTTTCTGAGCCCTGAAATAAATCTCATTTGGGATCATAAAAAATTCCCTTTGTATAGAGTCAACAGGTATAATAACTCTTTGGACAAACCAGGTAAGTCAATTTCACCCCAAACAGCATGATACTCAGTCACAATCATCTCATCTTTAGAATCTTTCCTCCTTTAAGGGATCACAGCTTCCCCACTGCAGCCGAGGCTCTTAACAGGCCTGTGACAGACTACGAAGGAAACAGGTGCAGCGTCACAGTGAGGAAACACCCTCAAATTTCATTCAAAAAAGACTTAATTTTGTTTTCATTCAACAGCCTTCCCTTTCTCATTCACAGCCTCCCTAGGTTTAACTTCAAACCCAGAGATAATCCTGAACCTTTAATTCTAGGGAGACCCAGAATTCAGTTGTTAAAGTATCTTTTACACTGGCCCCATTTCTAGAAAATATTTGGTCAACTGACTCAGCTTCCCCCAGGGCAGACTTTTCAAAGGGTTCTCATTCTGTGATGTTTGCCCCCACTCTTTTCCTTCATTATGAAAAATGAGTTGGCTAGGACTGTTTATCCTCACCAGGAGCTCTAGAACAGAGGTAGCAGTACTCCTATTAGTCTCCCCTCCAAACGAGATGGAAGTCACACCCCCTCTTACCACCAAGGACTGATGCGGACACTGCAGAGCCTTTTGCCTTTTGCCTTCAGCCACCCACAGGAGTTTCCTGACTCTCAGGGGTTTAAATCCTTTTGCCTATCTCCCTAAGAAGGCACAAGAGGCCACGATAAAGCAGGGGAGAACGTTCAACCAGGAGCAAAAAATGTAGGGCTATTGTCTGACATCAACTAGACAGACGATTACATTCACTTAATTTGACCTGGTCTCCATTCTCATCGGTGGGACAGAGATTAAAACACCAGCTTCAGCCCAGGAATGCTGTGAGGATGAAATGGGGTGGCAGTGGGATAGTGCTTTACATCAGAGAAACAGAAAACCTAACATTGGAGCCTGGACACAAACCAAACTTGGCACATCAGGGCTATAGCTCTGAAATAGTTTCTCCCCAGACGATTACATTTTGGTCAAAGGTGCTAAGTAATCTGTCTGTCCAGGGAGGGACAACCAGCACCAATGGTGTCATTAGCTCCTGGCACTCCCATAAAAGTGACAACTCTTGGACCACGGGTTCTGAAGAGCTTCTGGGCTGGTGAACACATCAGTGTGCTATCCACAGTGGGCACGGCAGCACACACTCACCTCCCCACAATGGCCTACCTGGTCCTATGCAGCTCTTCTGTTTGGCTATCCCTTAGCTGGAAGCCCATCACAGTAAGTCAAGTGCTTTTCTAGGTTCCCTGGAATGTGCTGGTGAACAAACAAACTGAGAAGGGAGTCTCAGGAGCTTCTGGTTTACAGCCAGTGGCTCAGTGCAGGTGGTCCCCAGGACCTGGAACCGTCATCTAAAGTCAGGGTGGGCTTCTGGAACTAGGCTCTTGAACAGGTGGAGTCTGATGCTAACTCTGGATAGCTAGTGTCTTAAGAGGACTGAGTTGCTGGATATCTAGTTGATGTCAGAGAACTGATTGCTGATGTGGAAAAAATACCTTTGGTGTCAGAATCACTGATCCTCCCAGCTCACCTGCATCACTCCCTCCCCCTACTGCACAATTTCTTCATTGGGACCTCACTCCGCTGACCCCTCTGCTCTCATCCATTATCTCCTACCTTCACTTCCTCCTTACCCAGCTTACACTCTGTGCATCACTGTCATCATGGCTCTATGATGTTTGCTTCTCAATGGCAGCACAGGGCGGCTCAGCGTTGCTGGGGAAGGGACACACATCTGGCTTGCTGACTGCACCACAAACTCAAGAGTCACACACCCGAACCAGACACACAAACTTACCCAGAAACTAAACCACATTCCCCTTGAATTCGCCTTCTCAGTCTCTGGGAACAACACCGCACCATTTCTCCAGCCTCACACACTCATTCTCCAGCTGATTGCCTCACTTCATACTCTCTGGAGTGACCAGAGAGGGACTTTCCTCATGTTCTACCAGCAAACCTAAAAACCCACCTCGTATTTTCTTCTCCCCTGTAAAAACAGACAAAACGTCCCTAATTCCTACCCGAGGCCAACCCCATCCCTTCTTACATTCTCAGATACTTCATTCCTTGCCAGATCTTCCTGTCCTGTCTCCTGTTCTGCATCATCAACTTATCTCTTCCCATCAGACCACTGGGTCTCAGCCAGGACAACAGTGTTCCCCGGGAACATCTGGTAATGTCTGAAGATATTTTTGGTTCTCACAAGTGGGGAATGCTACTACCATGTAGTGGGTAGAAACCAAGGATGCTGCTAAATATCCCATCACGCAGAGGACACCTTCCATCCCTAAAATATCATCTGGTCATGTAGCCAGCAGTGCCACAGCGGAGACTCTGCACTCAGACCCCCTTCTACTATAGCCTTTTCAAATGCTCTCTCGAGCCCATATCCTCCTAAAGCTGCACCTCTATCTCTATGCCTTCCTGTACTGTTCACATCCAACCTACCCAGACTGGCTCCCACTGCACCACCCTTCTTCTAAAACGACTGCTGTCAAGTCCCCACATCCAATCCTTGACCAAGTCCGGCTGATTCTATGGTGAATGTATCTCAAAGCTGTTTCTTCCAATTCCCACTCTCCCCACCCCGTCTAAGCCACCATCACCAGCTCAGCAACAGCATCATAGCAGGTGTCTTGGCTTTAACACACATTTGCACAGAGCAACCAAATCATTTTTTTAAAATATAATTTGGCAATTCTTTCAATCTTCCAATGGCTTGCTACTGTACTTTAATAAAATCCAAATTCTACCAGGACCTGTAGAGTCCTTTAAGCTCATTTCCAACCTCGCCTCCCACAAGCAGACCCATTGCTCACGATACTCCAGTAACACTGGCCTCCTTTATGTTCCTCAAACATGCCTAGCTCTTTCTCCCTTCAGCCTGTGTCCCCCTGGTCTCTGCCCAAAATGCTTTTCCCCCAGTTTTCACATGGTTGGCTCACAGCTGACTCGTCTTATTTCAGGGCAGATCAAATGTCCCCTCATCCAAAAGATCTTCCCCAACCGCCTTCCTAAAAGCAGAGCTGGGCTGGAAACCAAGCAGGTCACCCAGGGCCCATACTCTGGGGTCATGTGCTCCCTGTCTGTTCATTTAGTTTATTGTTGGTGATACCAGCATCTGATACTGGAAGCCTGTCTTACAAACACATGTTGGATGCGTAAATACTCGATGAGTACTGTTTAAATAATAACAAATGGATCACTTAACTCTAAATGAATGATAAAAATATTTTCCCACTTACATCTTTAGTAAGGTAGCCAGTGTTGCTAAATTTCTGATAAATGGTTCCCCTTTACTTGTCTGAATTCTTCAGGATTTAATTAGTTATTAACCCAGTCCTTCTTCCCCTTACAATTTATTCCAGCTGCCCTGCATTCTGCATTGCTGTCTCTGGTTCACATATACATGAAGAATGGCAATATACTAGTGAAATAGGGTTAAGATGTTAAAAGGGTCTTCCATCATCACAGGAACCCTTAGGCCCAAAAAACTTACAACATTCTATTCTTACATCTTTGGGGATTAGCTTGCCTTCTAACCACAGAACAACAGATTGCAGACAGAGAACAACCAGCACTGAGGGCCCACAGCTGGATGACTGGGTAAATAACCTGAATAATCAAGGATGGCAGAACACTAAAATAGAAGGCAGCATGGCACAGTAGGAAGAGCACAGGCTTTAGAAATAAATCGAGGTTCAAATTGCAACTTTACTCCTTAACAGGAAGGGAGATCCCTTAGGAGTCTATTTTCTCATCCAGAAAATAGGGAATGATAATTCATACATCAAAAAGTGTTCTGCAAATTAAGTGTGGTAGTTAAAACTAGCACTTACTACTAGCCATCAAATTGGGTTCCAAGAAGGATAATTTCCTCCCTTTTCGAAATAAGTATCTTAATTACTTTACATTAAGTTTTAGATAAAAAAACATTTATTTAAATGCTAGGCAAATAATAACAACAATATGAACAAAACTAAATTGAGTACTTAATATATTCTAGACACTGTTCTAAGCATTTTGCCTGCTTTAATGTACACTATTATCTCAGTTTTACAGATGGAAAGACAGATGGTTTAAGTAATTTATGTAAAGACACAAAAAATTTAAGTAATTCATTTAAAGGCGTATTACACAGAAAATGATAAAGCCAGGATTAAACCCTAGATGGTCTGATTCAAGACCCCACGCTCTCATCACTAAGGCAGACTTTCCCTCAGGGGAGAAAAAGATAAGCAAGCCATTTTCCTTTGCCACCAAGAAACGCTAGTTCCATCTTATATGAATGTCACTATTCTAAGTCACTTTAAATCATCCCAAATTCATGTTGTTTGTAGTCACGTTTTGTTTTGGTGTTGCTACATTAGAGCCTAGAATAATAGAGATTTCTTAGGACATAATCAAGTCCTAAAACCAAACTTTGCTGAACAATCACATTATACTTTCACCAACAATTAAGCAGTTCCACAGAGAATGAAAAAAACTGCCTAAATTAGAGGTAATTTCCAGACAGACTAGGAAACTTCCCTAGTCTACGGCGACAGCAAGAGAGACATTTCCCTTCCTCAGCCTTCTCCCCGCTTGCTATGCCAGGTAGGATGACTATGGATAGTTGTACTTGTTAGTCTTCAGAAGGAAACTAAACTAAGTATTAGCTTTACAACCCCACTCCACAGAGACAGACTCACCTTTTACTTGTGTAAGGTCAACCCCTTTCTCTGCTGCCAATCTCTTCGCAAGAGGACTAACAAACAACCTTCCCTTTGGTCTGGCAGCAGCAGCTGGGTAAGCAGCTGCAGGAGTAGGAACTACAGGCTGGGGAGTTGCAGGAACAGGGGTCACCTTTTGAAAAAAAGTCACAAATTGTTATTTCATCACTGCAAAGACTAGTCTGAAAGATCAAACCTCTTGGTAGTCACATATTATGGTAGTTTACATTAAGCCAAAGCTATTTTAATTAAATAACTATCATCATTTTCCAAAGATCAGGATGCACACTTTTCCTGCTGAGACAATGTGACACGGAAATACCAACAGTGATCGCAAGACGTTATGCCAAAGATAAAACGGGCTCAGCGTATCTTACTCGGTGGAAACACGAAGAGGCATGGGGTTTAGCACTGCTGACAGTGTATAACATCTTTACAGCCTTTCTTCACTTTAATCTTCTTTGTTTTCATTCTCTTACATCATCAAAATGGTTTTTGTTTTCACTTAATCTAATTTCAAAACAATACATTATGCTGGAAGGTTCCATGTTGAAAGTACTTTAAGAAATAAACCAACACTATGACTTGCCAGCTCCCCATGCGTGTACAGCAATCAGAAACCAAGTTTTCTGATACAAATGTGCACCCAGTCTAAACTCACGATCCTAGCATCTTCAGAAGCCTCATTTTAGTGTCACTGAAACGTGAGTTCATACAAGTTCATGTTCTACGTATATACAGCGTATAGAGTATCGTATATAGTGACACTAAATTCTGTGCAAAACAACCTATGTTACGTCAAGTTCCAATGTATTAGAAATATAAACTTGACCTACCATAATATGTGAATACCAAGAGTTTTGACAGGGACAAAGATTATATAGTAAATTACAGAAAATGGGGAACAAATATATGCATGTCTACACCTAACGCAGAAAAAGAATCTTAGCTTTTTTCTTAGCAGGATTCAAGAGAGCAGGAAAGAAAATGGTTGAAAGGATCGAATTATTGACCATTAGGTGAATGGTGCCCTACCACACACCCTCCTGGCCTGACAAGTGCCAACTGATTACCTCCTTCCTTCCTCACAGAATCTCAGAGCTGGAAGGAAGCAGAGCATCAGCTGATCTACTCTCTTAATTTAGAGATGAAGATGTGTCCTCTCAATTCTGGAAGCACACCTACCGGGGCTGGGATGGGTGGTGGCGCTTGGGGTTTTAAATCCGTTATGTCAGTTGGCTGATAGTCAGCAAATGCCGGAATATCTGCCTCTTTTTCTACAATGATACAGAGTGGGGTGCCTAGAGGGACATCTCTCGTGCCTTCTGGGATGAGGATTTTTGCCAGGTAACCTTCTTCCTGTACTTCAAAACCTTAAATAGAAAGAAAAACCATTACGGAACTTAGAGGATGCCACTATTCCACTCATCTCAAAGCACAGTTTAAACTGTGCTATACAACCTTTTGCAAGCTATTTAATTGCTGCATCTTAGCTTCTCTACCTACAAAATGGGGATAATAGTACCTACCTCACAGGAATGTCATGAAAATTAAATGAACTGGTATTTTTAAGTATGTAGAAACAGTAGCTGGTACAAAATAAATATCTGTTAAATAAAACTATGAGCGATTACAGGCAGTCTTTAGTTCTCAATGTTCTCCTAAAAACTCCCAGGGCAGCACCCATGCAGACCCACAAGACTCTCAGGTGATATCAGCTGTTACCACTAAAGATTAGACCACATGGGTGTTACATTACAGGAGCTACTAGGCTGGACAGTAACATGGGGTTGCACTCCTAAAAGCACCTCTGGAGCTTTTCAAAGAAGTTATACTCAGTATTACAGCACAGAGTTCAATGTGAAGAAATACAGCAGTACTAGGGTTCCTACAATGTTGACAATTTACATCTTATTCAGCTGCTTTTCTTACAAAGAACTCAACCATGAAGTGTTGCAAAGTAAAACCAGAAAAAGCCACTGCAGAGGAACAGCTCTGCCTTCTGGATCCTGGCAACAAGGATCCATTTCTGCAGTGATGGGCCCTCCCTGCTGAACACTTTGATGAGCCCTTCTATTTCCTAGTTGAAAATTAATACGCAATAAGAGATATTTTAGAAGAAAGGAAAGGCTCCAAGGCCAGAACACAGTGTAAAGACTTGGATCAAGATAACACTGCTCTAGTGACAACAGACTCTAGAAGGTATTCCCCACACCAACACTGGTATTCAGGCTAACAGGGAGAGCTGATCTACTGTTACCAAGGTTTTTTCTTTCTCTCTTTTTAACAAACAGAATCCTATCTTCTAATAAAATCTTAGGGGGGAAGCACAATATGCACAAAGATAAAGAGCAGCTGTACTGACGGAAGCAGGGGCAGCAGGGTCCTGCTCATCCGCTCCAAGTACATCATGGAGCCATGGGGTCTGAGAACAACCACTGAACGGGATGCCCAGAACCTCCCACCGCATCTCTGGGGACTGATAGGGAAGAAATATTTTTATTAACAAATATCTGTGAGTAGTATCAAAAACATGTGGGGTTTGTTATGAACATAGTAACAAACCAGAAAGGGAATATATGGAAAAGTAATATGATATCTGAATAAGTATGGATACATTCTACCAGTCACTCTCAAACTATGAAAACAATCTAAACCCTGGTTTCAGCTTCCCCCAAAGTCACCTTACATTCTTTGGTATTTTCCTGCCTTGGAAGTTATTTTTTCCTGTTTACTCTTTTTTCCCCTTGCCCAGTTTAGGTAATGGCAGGTCTGATACAGCTTCTCAGTAACGTAATAAGGGTAAGAAGCAAACTCTAGCCTAAAAATAATCTCTAAGTTGGCATATCCTTGATTCATTAGTGTGCAGTGTGGAACTGGCAAATTGGACTATATGCACACTTCTGTTATGAAATATCCTGTCCCAGGAAATGAATCCCAAGAATTAAAATTTTTTATATTATCACTCACTCATTACAGGTTAGGATGTCAATTCTCTTCCCTCATTGGAAAACTCAGTGCCTCAACCATTAAGAGCTGAAGAAATCTCACCTATAGTGGCCTTGTCAGTCTCTATCTCTGCCAATAAGTCTCCTTCACTTAGCTTCTCACCCACTTTTTTTTCCCATCTCTGAACTGTACCCATCGTCATGGTGGGAGAGAGGGCAGGAAGGACCACCTGTAGAAACAAACACACATTATTTAATACTAGGAAGCCTTGGATGCAATGGCACTCAGGCCAGCTTATAAAGTTTTGTGGAATGAGGGTAACTTGACAATCCAAACCGCTATCTGCCTGGTGCCCCCAGAACAGCAAAAGCTCAGTGCCTCAACAGAGCCCACAAGTTAATCATAGACTATCAGCAATACTGAGCCACCCCCAAGTAAAAGCAGTGCAGGTGTATAAGACTTTCTAGACAAATTAATTCCTCAATAAATACCTACACACGAAATTGTCATTAGAATCTTTTAACACTCAGAGGAAGCTAGAATTTTTCATATTCACAAAATGATCTTGGTCCAGACTATTGCATTAAAATTTTGCTATGCTATTAGCATCTACTTTTTCCCTCAGAGGAAACTGCATTTCTCTCAACTTTTCAGATACCTTTCCAAGATAAAAAACTTATATTAGGAACTGTTCCTATACCACCTCAATAAAATCTAAACATGAGATAGACCTTAATGAAAAACTGCTTTCCTGTTTATATGACATGTCCACTCAATTTGGGTGCATATTCAGTTACTATGGGTTTTGTTCACTGTCTCCTTAGTCCTTTGCATCTAAATTAAGAACAGGGTGATGCTGAGAGAAAATCATTTCAACTGGTGTTGTTCCAAGAAGGCAGGGAAAAAGTAAAACAAAACTTAGAAATCAAACTAGAAGAAAGTTTTTAAATGTTTTTCTTGTTCAGAACTTCATCTTCATCTACTTCTTAAAAATTAGTGGTGCCAATAATCTCTATACAGTGTCTAAGGATAATTAAGACACACCCTAACACTGGCACACAAAGCCACAGATATAAAATGGAGAGAAATGAAGTCTTAGGTAATGAGACAGAATTTGCTGAACAGGATGAAATAAATGTGTGACCTGAACATCAGACAAAACTTCATCGTAAGTGATTGTTAATAACAGATCATGGAATAAAACATATCTAAAGAAGAAAATGATTCTTACACAGAAATTTCCACAAATGAACTAAGTGAAGGAAAAGTTCTAGTCTTAATCCTTTAGAAAAAGTACAGCTGATTTGTATCCATTCCCAATAACTGAAATACACAAATAAACATGGGATAACCCCAGTATCTAACAAACTGACTTAGGCTCCTAGGAACTAGTTAGTTAACAGAATCAAGAGTGACTATACTTATGCCTTCAACTCTGTTGCAATGCTACTACAAAGCTCTACTCTACACGTATCGCTCATTGCCAGCGTTGTCGTTAACTGAGACGACTGGTTACTTCACCTTCTCTTAGAAAACATGTCAGTGTAAAACACCAACTGGGTACTTTCACTCAGTAGGCCTACTAAACACTCTATTTATACAGGGAGTAGATACAAGTACAAGTCATCCTCAGAATCTAACAATGTTCTTGAAGAAGTGCCCAGTACTATGCGGTCTACTACATTAAGGCTGAGAAAGGTTAAAGAACTTTCCAAGGTCACACACCTGGAGATAACTAGAAATGAAGGTTGCCAATTTTCATGTTTAAATCTCTATTCTTTTGAAATGGTAAGAGCTAGCCATATTTAATGCCAGTTTCCAGGAGGTGATGCCATCCATAAAAAAGTGAATAAATAAGAGATTTTTTAGGAGCAAACACCTGGAGGCCAAGCCTCACCTGCATGTGTGTGGGATATGAGCTACCAGGAGCCTGAGATGGTGCAGGTGGTGGAGCAGTGGCAGCAGGGGCTGGAGCTGGGGGTGCTGGAGGGGCAGGTGCCACTGAGGACTCCAGGGTATAATTTTTAAAGGCCTCAATATCCTCAGGCCTAAAGAAGAAAAAGAATACATATGTGTAAGAGAATTATGAAGCAGATTTGGATCCTACAGAAGTAGTCTTAGAAGACTTTTACTCCAAATTTCTCAGTTCTGGTTTAAAGTACTCCACTAAAGACCTAGGCTCCACAAATTACTAGGATACTACTCACTTTTCAACTGTGATACAGATGATCGATCCAACTGGGACATCTCTGGTACCTTCAGCAACAAGTATCTTTGCCATGTAACACTCCTCCACACTCTCAAAGCCAACAGTGGCTTTATCAGTTTCAACCTTTAACAGAAGAGCAGGAGCTTAGACAGGTGCTGCCAGTGTGAACTTTATTAGCTTGTGTCCAGACCACACTGCTCAACAGCCACGTGAGGATAAAGCCTCTACCACAGAACTGAAAGAAGCAATTACTAAGAAAACATATAAGCTAAAACTCAGTTTGGCTCGCTGCTGACAACTTACCTAACCATTCTTCTCTAATATCAAGTTGTAAAAAAAGCCTAAATTTCTTAAGCAAAGAGGATATTCACCCACCCACGAAATTAATGCGGTCAGTTTAGCTAAACCAGTCCTTTTTAATTCATTTCCCTATTTTAAAACAACTTACCTCTGCAATTAGTTCACCCTCATTGATTTTTTCTCCTTCCTTTTTTTCCCAACGGGCTATGGTCCCTGCCTGCATTGTGGGGGAAAGAGAAGGCAATGGAACCTAGAAAAAAAAAGGAAAAACACTAAATTTGAAAAGGGCTACTTACCTCTCAGTCTGGCTTAATGTTTCATTCAATTCGATTTAAGTTAACGCAAAGGTTACGGAGTCCCATCACACGCTGCGCACTGGTTCCTGCTACCAGAAGCTCTCAAACGGCAGGCTTCCTGCTCCTTAGGGTCTGGCAGCTCGCGCCCCAGCACACACCGCACACAGAGCCGCGCGTTTGGAGTTCTTCTTTCAGTGGGATAGGTAGGGACGCCTAGAACTCTTCTTATTCAATTCAATGAACAGATCAGAAGCACCTCAAGAGCTATGACAAAGTCAAGAACTGAAGGAGAGACAGTGACACACACTGGGGGCGGGGGGATGACTAACGAGCGCCTGGAGGGAGGACCCGAGGGCAAGTGTGCCTCGAAGGACAACAGAGCCCCTCGAAGGGCAGACCTGGGGCTCACCTTCTGATGCGGGGGGAGACTGTACCAACGGCGGCCGTGCGACCCCAGAAGCTGCAGCAGCGGCCGACTCTGCGGCGCGGCCCAAGCGCCGGGGCTCCGGCCGCAGAGCGCCCAGCCCGGGCCATACCCAGGAGTCGCGCTGCTGCACCGCGCGGGGGCCGGCCCAGCCCGCAGGGTCACGCATGGCGCTCCCGGCTCCTCCCGCAGGGCCGTCCACCGGGCCCCGAATCCTGCCCCCGGAGCCGCACGCTGCGCCCGCCGCGCACACACGCGCCACATCGCGTTCCGCGACCCGCAGCCCGGGACCGACGCCGTCTCCGGAGTGACCTCTCCGCGAGCCGGGCGGCGCTGCCGTCAGCCACGACGCGCAGCCGCGCGCTGTCGCAAAGCGCGCCCGGAGCTCCGCCCCCCGGCCCGGAAGCGGTGGAGCGTGCGCAGCGGGAGCCGGAGGCCGGGAATTGGGGCGCGCGGGATGCGCCTCCGGGTGGGACGGGGCAGAGGGGGGCGGCCGCCCAGAGAGCCGGTGGGGGCGGCTGGCGGAGGTTTAGTTTCAGGCCTGTGGCGAGCGACGCCGGGGTGGACGGTTTTGCCTCCGAACGGGGGCGGCCCGGCGAGCAGCCGCGGCCACCGCCCGTTGCCGTCCTTCCCGGGCCGCGTAAATCGCGAGGGCTTTGCTCCGCTGGAGGCGGGTCCCGCTGACACTAAGCTCGGGAGAGCCGCGGACGCCTGTCTGGTGAATAGCGGAGGCCCAAGGCCTTTTGAGTCAGTAAAGGAAAAGTCACAGGTACAGGCGCACTTTTACTGTTGGGCTGTCGTCGGGCCGTTAGGAAACGGCTCGTTTCCGAGCTGAGGGTGCCCCTGAAGGAGGGCGAAGCACGTGCTGTGTTGGTATCGCTAAGTCCCTCATGTACGCACGGCCAGAGAGCTCGGGCAACACAAGAAGTAGAGAAACCAGCACTTGCGAACATACTTGACCTTGCTAGTAATGAAACATTTGGGAAATTAGAACGGCCAGGAGGTCTAAAAACCCAGTACTGATGAGATTGCCGAGCAGCACTCGTCGGGGGGCACGGAACGGTGGTGGTTTTTAGGAATGACAATTTGGTAAGAAATAATGAGAAAAAAAGGTTTACGTCTTTCCCCCAAATATTCTTAAGGCACTCAAAACAAGGTAAAAATGCTTTTTGTATTTTCATAACAGTAAAGGACTTGGAAAAACGTGACTAGCCAAACGAGAGGAAAAGATTTAGAATGGCTCCCTAACAGAATACAATGCAGACAGTACAACTGCGAAATACAAAACTTAAGATGAAGTGTAAAGACACATTTGAACTAATAAGCACTTACTGTTAGAGTTTTGTAGAACTACTTCTGAGTAGCCATCCAAAGAATAATTGTGACTGTGAAAGGGCTTACGCAATGTCTGAACAATTTTGAATTGGCTAAAATACCTATTTCCACTGCATCTGAACTCAGTAACTGGACCTAAATTAACCTTTGTGAGATGATCTTCAGTTTGCTCTTAAGTAGGCTTGCTTAAACCTTGTTCTGCGTTTTGCGGTGCATAGCAGGTTTGCGTTTTGAATGTACTTTGGATGGGTTTAGCTAAATCATAGGCGGGCACAGTTCAGTCTGGGGGTGGTAAGTGAACCCTAGAGATAGGCTAGGAATGCTTAGGTTTGTTATAGTGGTCCTGAAAGAATAGGCTTGAACTCCCTTCAACAGATTGGATAAAGGAATTTAAAGAAAAGGAGGACTGAGAATGGTGATTTACTGATGTAAAATGGATAGCTGGAAGAAGAATTGGTAACAAAAGACCGAGTTAAGCTCTTTACTATTTAATTTTAACATAATGATGGAATAACCCAAAATGGCATGTAATTAGAAATCAAGTGAAAGCACTCAGGGCTAAAGATTATAACATTTAAATTGAAGTGATAAATGAAGCCTACTTAAGTTCTAGGAAGGCAGCTTTCAAATTTGGAAATCCTCGTTCTTCTAAATACGTGTTTCTGAAAATCCCTTGGTAATGTTTCTTGCTTTTGCATTAGAGACTGGGCATAGTTTACACTCTTGGGTTCATGTTTGCATATTTATATATAATTTCAAAAGAAGTGCTAAATCTATGAATTCTCTTTGATAAAAACAACCTATTTTGTGCTTACATTAGAAACACCAACAGTAAAATATCTGTAACAAGAAAATAAACCTTATCTCCTCTCCCAAGTAATGAGTAAACATGTTTCCAAGGAGATCACTTGAGGAAATTTACTTACACTAAGTATGAGTAGTTTTATTGATCAAGTTCAGTCCATAAACACAAAATGACTAATGGTATTTAGTCTGCAAACTCCCATTTTATTCATAGTTTTTGAAAATATAATTCACAGATCTGGTACATACAGGCAGTTAAAACTGGTTATCACTTTGATAATCAGAAGCCTGTGGCATAACAGGGTCTTCATGAAAACACTGTAAAACAGGAGAATACATATAATAACGACTTTGAAAGCAATGGTTGCAAACATCCGTGTTTCTAAGAAAATACAACTTTACATATGTAATTGAGCAAGCTATACTCTTAAATTCAGACAATAGAGTGTGCAGTCATAATGCTTATTTTATGGAAAGAAAATGGAAATTATAATTATGACTCAAATGCTTCTCTAAGTAACTAGAGTCCCCCTGGATTGGATGTAGAACATAAAGATTTTCCCCAATTTACAACCATCCTGGTCCAAAAGAGCTGAGAAGTTGGTCCCTAAGTAGGACCACCATTACCAAGGAAGTTTAACCCAACTTCTTTAGGTACATACTGTAGGGGGTTCCAATTCCAGCTAATTTAGGGGACTGAGTAGAGTCTTCACCTTTAAATGGAGACTTTTTAAAGGAATTGAGCTTTCTACTAAACTAGTTTTTGTGAGAGGATCTTTTTTTTTAATCTGACCAGGTTTAAAGATTATTTTAGGAACTCAACATTTTAGTTACTTAGTTTTCTCAAAGACAGTGTTTGAGCAGTAGCCCACACACAAATGCCATCAGGGGCAGTACTCTGAGTAGGTAGGTCTGAGGCCTAACTGTGGCTCCAGCGTGTCAGACTGGAACTATTGCAACCAGAACTCACCTGCGCACACTCTTCCTCACAAGGCTCCTCGTCTTCAGAAGCTGGAATGAGGATTACCACATTTACACAAGAATTATAGGGGTGACATCTTGTAATGGGGTGCTTACCTATTACCCATGGCATACGAGATTATCTCCTTTTCTCCCCTGAGCCCAACTTCAGCTTTCTGTGGAGAAATCACGCAGCCCCTTTTCCAAAGGACATGGAGAGAAAAGACGTAAGCCAGAGGACTTTGAACATTTTATCTGATTTAATTTTCTCTGGAAAGTTAAATTCTACATAATGGTAAGAATGGTTTCTGTAAGAAACTGATAAGTAAAAACTGATTTAAGAGGCAGACATTCAAGATAAACTGTACTGGAAATACAGTAACAAATTTTGGCCTGATGACCCTCATGCTGTTTAATATAGCAAAACACTGAAATTCATGCAACAGAGAAACTGGTGACAGGACTTTTTCTCCAGACTTCCTGGTGGGGGGGTGGGGGTAGGGGGAAAACACCATGTATTTTTTTTTCTTCTCTTTGCTTTCATAATGAATTATTCCTGCTTTAGACTCAGCTTCCCAAACTTTCCCAGCAATTTCTGTTGAGCAATCATTCTTCAGTAGGAGGAGACCTGGTAAACTTACATGAGAGACATCAGGTGTCTTGAGCTCCTTCTGTTCTGAGAGGAGCAAGTAGATTACATAAAACTACCTCCACAGCCAACATGGCAGGTAGAACTGAAACAGGAATTAGTTGTCATGAAAATACTTGTAATAAAATAAAGCTTGTTCTGAAACCACAAGGGCTGGTAAGAAGAGAAGAGCTTGTGTAAAAGCTCCTGGGTTCTCTAGAAAATGGATACAGTATACAGAATGTGAGGATAGAACTCACACTCAAGTTATAAAAATAGACATGTGGTTCTTAGACAAAAAGCAAATGAGTACCAAAAGAATTCTCCAAACATGAAATAGTTAAAAAGACACATCTATATAAACAACAAAAGGTCATTTCAGAGCTCCAGCAAGTTGTCTGTTGAGATGGCTGAAGAGGGGAGATGAACTAGAGACAGACAGCTTAGGAACCGAGACCTGATGTGTCTGACTCTTCTGATTGGCAGTGTACATCAGTGGTTGCAGGCAGACTGCTTTTGGGAATATATGTGTATCTATGTATAGATACAAAGATATAGTAATTGCTGCTTGGTTAATGGTGCCTGGTGAGTGAAAGAGAAAACCCAAATTATTGAGTATTCTCTGGAAGTTTTAACTCTTTTAGTTTCTACACTTGACAATGTTGCACATGAGAAAGGATTCTAGGTTTTTTCACCCAGAATCAACCCTGCCATTCATTCCATGCTCATGATTTCTGTTGTGCCCTAAAGAATCAGCCTAGACTAATTGTGTAATAGAAAATGGCTCTGGCCTTGAAATGAAAGGCAGACCATGCTCAGTACTCGTAAGTCACAAATACTGGAATTAATGGCCTCCTTTGACAGCAATGGAGATGCCATGAGCTAAAGAAAGCCATGGGAAAAGAGAGCCAAGAAGATACAGGTTGGAGCACCTTTCCACACGCGCCTGGGTTTATGAGACTTCCACTCCTTATATCTTTCAAACACAAAGTTCATCAGTTGGAAGGAAAAAAAGGTGGCTCTAAAATTAACGAGTCCCCAGAGAAAACAAGCAGTACATGAAATATGCCCTCAGTAGGCTAAAGGACAAGTTGCAGGACCAGTTAAGACACAAAAGGCAGCCTGAGGTCTGTGTGGTCATGGTTCTAGCACAGCCCGGGCAGCCCTCTTCACCCAGCGAACAACTCAGCACCATCTATGTGCAGTCCAGTTCCTGAAGAGTGAGGCTTCATCTTCAGTACTGCCTCATGAGTTATTCCTGGTTTGTAACAGCTGCGAGGAAGCAAACGGCCAGGACCTTTGCCTTGCCTGTGAGTGCAAATGCTGGGACTCTGATCGCTGCAGCCATTGAGGCCAATTAAACAAATACTGTCGTGATGCATCCAATTTCCAGGTTCCAGATATAGCAGCCATGCCTCTGTAGGAGTGGGATCATCCATCCCCACTGGTTAAGGCCTTCGGTTCGTTGTCTGCAGAGGAGAGTAAAACACCATGTTCCCACGGACAAGGAACTCCAGATGAACCCATGGTCTACATTTGGACAGAGATTTTAAGTATCACATATGCCAGGTACAGAAACAGGACTGGCCTGTGGCTGTCACACCTGGACAAGCTTCTGTTTTGGCAGCTGGAACTAGAAACTTCTTAGTGTATTCTGGTTTCAGTCCTCTTTCCTGAGTGAAGCAGCCAGGGAGTACTAAGTTCCACTAGCCCCCAGTGTAATACTCAGCATTAATTCTCTCCATGGTCTTCTTCCACCCAGGCTACAATTTTTCCTTCCCATCCAGGTATGGCATCATCATCATGGAAAACCTAGAGGAAGAAAAAAAGCTACAGTGAAAAATAACAGAGTAAGATGGGGAGTCTCACTAAACGACAGGTGCCGATAGAAGACCTCAAACATAAAGGGTAAGAAGTGTATAAGAAGCCTTGAATTAGAGTCTTCTGTGCCCCTTGGTTTTGTCCACATAGTCATAACCAGTTTTATATGTAAGTTCTACATCTGTAAAACAGTAAAGGGGCCTAACACTGCTTTGTTTATAGAGATTTGAATTAATATGAATTAATAAATTACTAACTGTAGAGCCCTTTGGACTTTGAGGAGAAAGAAGAGGTATGACCATTAGGAAAAATGAGAAATGAGAATTTTGGTCCCAGGAATTGTAAAGAAAGGTTAGAAAGAAGAGCAGTCTTAACATGTCTGCATGTAGTTCATTTCCTAAGTCACTATTAGAATAGGGTTTTTATTAAAACATTTCAGTGAGGAAGTCTTTACAAAATAAAATACTGGGTTTTTCATCCAGTAACCACAATGAAAGCACTTGGGATACATCATAACCCAGAACTCTCTTACAAAAAAGTCTGTTTTTGGCAGATGGATTAAAAGAAGCATAAGCTAAGAAACAGCTGAGGAGTTGAGAATAAGCAGAGGTGACTTCACAGAAGTTCATTTTCATTATCCAAGTAACTTCCACAATACACAGTTCTGTATATTCATGCCTATTTTTTTTCTCTCTAAAAGCAGAACATTTCCTAAGATTTGGCTACAGATAGAGAAGGGACACCAAAGCCAAGCTTTTGTTCAAGCTTAAGTCCTTTATTTTCCCTCATAAAACTTCTCCCTTTTAAAAATAAATATTTATCCAAGTTTAGTCAAAGTTATTAAGTTCTTGAACTAAAGAAGCTATCAACTTCTTGGGCAATTCTCTGACCTCAGTCTAGAGTACAGACACACCAGAGAGATAGCCCAGGTTCAGTTCCAGACCACCGCAATACAGTGAATATCATAGGAAAGCGAGGCAAATGAATGTTCTTGTTTCCCAATGCAGACACAAGTTGTGTTTACACTGTACTATAGTCTGTTAAGTGTGCAACAGCATTATTTCTAAGCAAACAATGTATATATACCTTAATTTAAAAATACTTTATTGCTAAAAAATGTTAACCATCATCTGAGCTTTCAGTGAGTCATAACCCCTTGTTCTGGGGAGGGCCTTGCCTGGATGGGTGCTGATTCGTCACGGTGATGGTTGCTGCATGGTGGGGCGTCCGCGGCAAGTCCTTAAAATAAGACAACTGAGGTTTGCTGCGTTGACTGACTCTCCCTTTCATGAACGATGTTTCTGCAGCATGTGATGCTGTTTGACAGCATTTCACCCACAGTAAAACTTCTTTCACAACTGGAGTCTGCACAAACCCTGCACTGCTTTATCAACTAAGTTTGTGTAAAATTCTCAATCCTTTGTCATCATTTCAACAGTTTTCGCCAGGAGTAGATTCCATCTCAAGAACCCTGTTTCTTTGCTCACACATAAGCAGCAACTCCTCATTGTTCCAAGTTTTATCATGGGATTGCAACCAATTCAGTCACATCTTCAGGCTCCACTTTTAATTCTAGCTCTCTTGCTGTTTCCACCACATCTGCAATGACTTCCTCCACTGAAGTTTTGAGCCCTTCAAAGTCATCCATGAGGGTTGGGATCACTTTCTTCCAAACTCAAGTTAATGTTCATATTTTGACCTCAGAATCACAAATGTTCTAAGTAGCATCTAAACTGTGAATCCTTTCCAGAAGGTTTTCAATTTACTTTGCCCAGATCCATCAGAGGAATCTATCTATGGCAGCTAGAGCCTTACAAAATGTATTTCTTAAATAATAAGACTTGGAAGCTGAAATTACTCTTTGACTCATGGGCAGCAGAGTGGCTGTTGTGTTAGCAGGCATGAAAGCAACACTGACCTCATTGTCCATCTGCATCAGAGCTCTTGGGTGACCAGGTGCCTTGCCAATGAGCAATAATATTTTGAAAGGAGTCTTTTTTTCTGAGCAGCATATCTCAGCAGTGGGCTTAAAATACTCAGTAAACCATGTTGTAAAGAGCTGTACTGTCATCCAGGCTTTTATTTAGAGAGCACAGTCAGAGTAGATTGAGCGTAATTCTTAAGGGCTCTGGCGGTTTCAGAATGGTCAGTGAGCGCTTGAAGGCTTCAGCTTGAAGTCACCAGCTTTGTCAGCCCCTAACAAGAGGGTCAGCCTTTGGAGCTTTGAAGCCAGGCACTGACTTCTCCTCTCTAGCTGTGAAAGTCTCAGATGAGGCTGTTTTGTGAAAATCTGTTGTTTAGTGTAGCCACCTTCATGGATGATCTCAGCTAGATCTGGGTAACTTGCAGCTTCTCCATCAGCACCTGCTGCTTCACCTGTACTTTTCTGTTATAGCAAATGGCTCTTCCCTTAAACTTCAGAACCAACCTCTGCTAGCCTCAAACTTTTCTTCTGCAGCTTCCTCCTCTCTCTAAAACATACAGAATTGAAGAGACTCAGGGCCTTGCTCTGGATTAGGCTTTGGCTTAAGGGAATGTTGTGGCTGGTTTGATCTTCTGTTCAAACCACTAAAACTTTCTCTTTATCAGCAGTTAGGCTGTTTCACCTTTTATCACTCATGTGTTCACTGGAGTAGCACTTTTCCTTTGCATTCATAGCTTGTGTCTTGCCAATGGGTTTCAGCCCCAGGCAAGTTCACTATGGATTCAATGTGACTAAAAAAAAAATGACAGTAAAACATTTCTTTGGGGTGAAAGGGTTACACCCAACTTCCACGGTGGCAGGTCAATCACTAAAATCCCGTTCACTCAGAGCGAGTCTGCATGCGGCAAGCTGGTCTCTGCCTCTGGGCCCCTCTGCCAGCACAGCTGTCCCGCACAGCCGCCCTCTAGATCTCTGTCCTCAGCGCTGCCACCACTCCAGCCTCTGCTCTACTCTCCTGCAGCCTTACAGCCATGCCACCATATTGCACACACACCACTGGGTGGAGCTCTTTATATAGAGTCAATAGCAATGTTATACCCATGGTGTGTAGTGAGCTAGCCAACCAGGGCCAGGTGAGAATCCTGGCCACATGACCTTTCATTTTATCTACAGCTTGACTAACTGGCATAAGAGGCTTAGCTCTTGGCCTAGCTCAGGTTTCAACACACCTTCCTCACTAAGCTTAATCATTTCTAGCTTTTGATTTAGAATGAGACTCTTTCACTTGAACAGTTAGAGGCCATTGTAGGGTTATTAACTGCCCTAATTTCAATACTGTTGTATGTCAGTGAATAGGGAGGCCCAAGGAGGAGAAAGATGGGGACAAACAGCTGGTCAGTGGAACAGTCAGAGCACATGTATTTATCGATTAAGTAGCTGTCTTTAATGGGTATGGTTTGTGGTGCTCCAAAACCATTACAGTAGTAACATCAAAGATCACTGGTCACAGACATCATAACAAATGTAATAACAATGAAAGTTTGAAATATTGTGAGAATTGCCAAAATGTGACACAGAAACACAAAGTGAGCAAATGCTGTTGGAAAAATGGCACCAATAAACCTGCTCCATGCAGAGTTGTCACAGAACAATTGGTTAAAAAATGCAGTATCTGTGAAGCACAAATAAGCAAAGAGCAATAAAATGTGGTCAGCCTGTGATCAGGCTGGTATGAGTTCCCGGGTGACTCCTCTGCCTGGGTCAGGGAACTCGGGTACTTCTCGGTTCCAGGCTTTGAGGAAGCAGCTTTGGGGTTCAGAATGACCAGTACCACCCCCAGACTCCCCATGGGTTCCGTACCTCCTCTTTGACAGTGCCAAACTCAGGATCCAACGCTTTGAAGTGATACCGGTGACTCCCTTCCCGGTCAATAGCTGTTTTAAAATCTTTCAGTGTCACCTCCCCCAACCTGCACAAAAGGAGAGAGTCCCAAAACAGACTGTTTATCAGTAAGTTGTTGGGAGTAGATGTCACCTTTAATCCTAGGCCCTTGCCAAAGACTCTCCAGGCAGAAATAATACGGCCTTGCAAGGGCACTACCCCTGAGAGCCCAGACAGTTCTAAAACAGCAGAGGTTAGGGGCCAGGCATCATTATGGAAGGAGAATGGAATTTAAAATAGATGTGTTGTTTCAGGAGCAGCTAAATCACTTTTCTCTAGAAATAAGACAAAGTCTCTGAAATCAAATTTGTTGAAATGTCTAGGTTCTCTTGATTTCCTTTTTTGAAACAATATTCTATTTCTCTAGGCTGGTAGAATTAAATCAAATATCACCATCTTCAGAAAGCTCGCCTCTAACCCAGCCCAAGTAAGCAGACTCTCTAGGAAAGGGAAATCCTATCACCTGTCTCCATATTAGGTTCCAGAGTTTTAAAATCTTTATTTCAAAGCCACTGGCCTTAGGAGGAAGTGTATTAGCCAAGTGGTGGAAGACTTTTAACATGAATTCTCGATAGGTTAGCTGTGATTACTGAACAGTAATAAAGATCAATGAGTGTAGCCTTGGAGCGCCAGGCTGCAATCCTTGGCTGTTGGCAGGAGCTATTTTGAGTACTTAAAAAAATATTTTTCCTAACTTGGAACATATTTGCACATCAGGATTGGAAGCACTACTACTGTAGTCTGTACCTAGCAGATCATGACTTGTCCCTTGTAATGCCACCAGCTAGTGGTAAAGCCGGAACCAGAATCTGTTCTCATTACACCATACTGCTTCTGCAACAGCCTCTCAGCTGGTGAGGAGGCTGTAACTACTGGTTCTCCCTCCCTGTCCTTGTTGAGAGACACACCAACCCCAGAACCTCACCTCTTTGGTATATTGACCATGAAGGGCGTAAGTGACCGGTCAGTGAAATAGAGCACTTTCGTGCAGGCACTGCTGACAGCTGAAGAGCTTGGGGCATGAGGCAGATCTGCAGTTGGAGAGACTTTGGTCAGAACACCCCATTTGCTCCCAGCCATCCCCCATTTCCAGTTATTCAAAATGCCTCAGGAGAATGGAGCTGCCTGAGGCCCCAGCACAGCTTTCACACCCTTCCAAACACTATATCCCCAGGGGTACCCACGAACACACGAGGTGCTTTGGACATGGATGCCATCCCAAGGACCATCATTTCTCATCCCTTCCAGGAATTTCTAGCAGAGAAGTAGCAACAGTTCTAACACACATTGTTGCTAAGAGTCAAAAGTCAAAGCAGCCTGCAAGATTTCAGCTCCAGTAGAATGGACCCATGGCAGGAGCTGCAGGCATTGCCAGCATTTAAATTTTGGAGGTCAGTGGTAGAGAATGCCCATGCAATTCATGAAAAGAGAAATGAGTAGGAACGAGAATCACAGGAGTGAAGTAATCTTAGAAACTTGATTCCAAGGGGCCTTAGGCTCCCAATAAAAGATACAAGACCTACCTTATCCCTTAGCTACACAGTATCTGTATGTACTGGTCCCATGATTTTTAACTCAGGTTTCTTGATCCACATCTTGTCTCTACCCTTTATACAGGTACTCATGGAAAATTTAAATTAATGAGTACTTGTGATTTTGACTTTAAGAGAACAGGAGAAAAGACCAATCTGAAACTTATCATAAGGACCAAAAGACAGTAATTAAACTTTTATTAAAATTTCTCCTGCAATTCCACCTCCACATATTTTTTTCTAAACTCATTCTAGACATTGATCCCTATCAACTGGCAGCTACAGGAGTGGTTCTAGGAAGGGGCTTAAAATAAGGAAGAGTTAATAAGGATGCATTAATACAAGGGAGAAAGACAAGGGAACACTCTTCTCACAGCAATCTCAATCTGTCAGGTTTCTTAAAGAATGTCAAGTAATGAAACCTATGTGCCATGATGCTCCTTCACGCTTGCACCCGTAACACCTGGCACACAGAGCTATTTAATAAAACATTCACTCTTATCATTAAATTTTAAGATTGATTCATTCATTCCAGTCATTCGACAAGCATTTATTGAGCAACTACTATGTGCTAGATTTTGAGAATACAAAATCAATTCTGTTTGGTTTCTGACCTCAAAGAGGTTGCAGTCTAATTTGAGTGACAGATATGATTACAATTATACTATGCTACAATCAGATTTGTACAGACTGCACAGGAATACTGATGATGGTGCAGTTAATCCCATCTGGAAGAGGTCTAAAAGGCCCCACTACCGGAGAATCATTAAGCAAAGCATCTTAAAAAAATCAAACAAGTTGGAAAGGGCATTCCAAGAGGGAGGGACAGAAGTAAAGGCATGAAAGGGAACCTGAGAGTCGGTGGGGCTGGAGCATAAGGAGCGTATCATTGGGAAGCTGTGGAAGATGCAAATAATAAAGTAGGCAGGAGCCAGATCACAAAGGACTGCCAGGCTAAGAGATCTGTAGACATCAGCCTTAAGCTCGGGGGATATGCTAAAAGCAGATGATATGACCAGACTGGCATTGAGAAAGGTCAGTCTAGCTGTAAAGTGTAGATGGGGGAAACTCTGGAAGACAGTAATCCTATTAAGAGGCAATTAAAACAATCTGAAAGAGAAGGAAGGGCAAGATATACCCCTACAGCTGGAAAAAGAGATGGATTGGAAATCTTTAGAAGGTAAAAGTCTTCTCAGCACTTGGTATGTAGTTGAACATTAGGGATAAAAGGGAAGGATTGTGGGGTATGTGGTGGGGACTTGATAATGGGAATCTAGTAACCACAATGTTGCTCATGTAATTGTATATTGATACCAAAAAAAATACATATATATATGTACAATATCTACTTGTATGGTTTTTTTAAATAATTTATTTTGGTATCATTATAATTACATGTGCAATATTATGGTTATTAAACTACCCCCTTCATCAGGTCCCCCCCACCAACCCCATTACAGTCACTGTCCATCAGCATAGTGAGATGCTATAGACTCACTACTTGTCTTCTCTGAGTTGTACAGCCCTCCCCATGCCCCCCCCCAACATTACATCTGCTAGTCGTAATGCCCCTTTTTCCCCCTTATCCCTCCCTTTCCACCCACCTTCCCCAGTCCCTTTCCCTTTGGTAACTATTAGTCCGTTCTTGGGTTCTGTGAGTCTGCTGCTGTTTTGTTCCTTCAGTTTTTTTCTTTGTTCTTATACTCCACATATAAGTGAAATCATTAGATACTTGTCTTTTTTGGCTTGGCTTATTTCACTGAGCATAATACCCTCTACTTGTATGTTTAAAAAAAAAAGGGAACAGTCAAAAGAACAGATTGATGGTCTGGGAAAATAGATGCATGGTGGTACCATTGCCTTATGACATCCACTTAAGATGGTTTATTGGGTATCTATTATGTATCAAGTACTAGAGATGCAGAAATAAATTAGATACAACCCCACCCTTAAGGAGTTCATCTAGTGGGATGAAATAGCAAAGAGTTATGACATAATGAAAAATATGAAAATAATACTGCCATGGACTGAACTGTGTCCTCAATATACATATGCTGAAGCCCTAACCCCCCATGTGACTATTGCAGACTGGGCTTCTGTACAGCAAAGGACACCATCAGTAGAACAAAAAGACATCCTATAGCATGGGAGAATATGATATATCCGATAAGGGTAAACATCCAAAATATACAAAGAACTCACGCACCACAACAAACAAAAAGCATGAGAGAGAACTAGTCTTACCCAACATTAAATCATGATAAAGTAGTAATGGTTACTTCAGTGTGGCATTACATAAGAATCATGTACAAAATTTCAGAGAATAAATGACCCAGAAACACATCCTTATGTTTACGTGTATATGTATCTAATACATGACTTTAAAAGGCATCAAAAATCAGTTTTAGCTTTTAAGTGTAGGTTTATGATCCATTTGGAGTGAATAGCCTCTGCACTGTTGTCAAAAATCCACTGGCCAAAAGCAATCCTGAGAAGGAGGAATAAAACAGGGGGAATTATGCTTCCTGACTTCCAAGCTCTACTACAAAGCCACAGTAATCAAGACAATTTGGTATTGGCACAAAAACAGACTCACAGACCAGTGGAACAGAATAGAAAATCCAAACATTAACCCAAATATATTCAGTCAATTAATATATGATAAAGGAGCCTTGGATATACAATGGGGAGATGACAGCCTCTTCAGCAGCTGGTGTTGGAAAAACTGGACAGCTACATGTAAGAGAATGAAACTGGACTACTGTCTAACCCCATACACAAAAGTAAACTCAAAATGGATCAAAGACCTGATGTAAGTCATGAAACCATAAACTCTTAGAAAAAAACATAGGCAAAAATCTCTTGGACATAAACATGAGCGACTTCTTCATGAACATATCTCCCTGGGCAAGGGAAACAAAAGCAAAAATGAACAAGTGGACTATATCAAGCTGAAAAGCTTCTGTACAGCAAAGGACACCATCAGTAGAACAAAAAGATCCTACAGTATGGGAGAATATATTCATAAATGACATATCCGATAAGGGGTTGACATCCAAAATATATACTCACGTACCTCAACAAACAAAAAACAAATAATCCAATTAAGAAATGGGCAGAGGACATGAATAGACACTTCTCCAAAGAAGAAATTCAGATGGTCAACAGGCACATGAAAAGATGCTCCACATCGCTAATCATCAGAGAAATGCAAATTAAAACTACAATGAGATATCACCTCACACCAGTTAGGATGGCCAACATCCAAAACACAAACAACAAATGTTGGTGAGGATGTAGAGAAAGTGGAACCCTTCTTCTACACTGCTGGTGGGAATGCAAATTAGTTCAACCATTGTGGAAAGCAGTATGGAGGTTCCTCAAACTCAAAATAGAAATACCATTTGACCCAGGAATCCCACTCCTAGGAATTTACCCTAAGAATGCAGCAGCCCAGTTTCAAAAAGACAGATGCACCCGTATGTTTATCGCAGCACTATTTACAATAGCCAAGAAATGGAAGCAACCTAAGTGTCCATCAGTAGATGAATGGATAAAGAAGATGTGGTACATATACACAGTGGAATATTATTCAGCCATAAGAAGAAAACAAATCCTACCATTTGCAACAACATGGACGGAGCCAGAATGTATTATACTCAGTGAAATAATCCAAGCGGAAAAAGACAAGTATCAAATGATTTCACTCATATGAGGAGCATAAGAGCAAAGAAAAAAAACTGAAAGAAAAAAACAGCAGCAGACTCACAGAACCCAAGAATGGACTAACAGTTACCAAAGGGAAAGGGACTGGGGAAGATGGGTGGGAAGGGAGGGATAAGAGGGGAAAAGGGGCATTACGATTAGCAGATGTAATGTTGGGGGGGGGGGCATGGGGAGGGCTGTACAACTCAGAGAAGACAAGTAGTGATTCTATAGCATCTCACTATGCTTATGGACAGTGACTGTAATGGGGTTGGTCGGGGGGACCTGATGAAGTGAGTTTAGTAACCATAATGTTGCACATGTAATTGTAGATTAATGACACCAAAAAAAAAAAATCCAATGGCCAAATACACTTGAGTGTGTTCTGAACACTCTGTTCTGCCCACTGCTCTGTCTACCCATTTGCCTACACTGCGCTGTTTGGATTACTCTAACCTTACAGTTTGCTTTGAAATCAGATAGTGTGGTGCTCCAATTACTGTCCTCATCTTTCTCAGGTTTTTTTTTTTCTTGAGGAGCTATTCTAATCCCTTCTTCCACATAAATTTTAGAATCAGCTTGTTTATATCTACAAAAAGTCTGGTAGAATTTTTACTGAAATTGCATTGAAGCTGTAGATCACCTGGGGAGAATGGGCCATCTAAGCAATGTTGAGTACTCCAGTCTATCAACATGGTAGAGCTCTCCATTTATTCACCTCTTTGGTTTACTTCATCAATGTTTGTAGTTTCCAGCATAGAAACATTGCACTTATTTTGTAAGGTTTATACCTAAGCATTTAATGGGGTTTTTTGATCTTCTATAAATGGTACTTAAGTTTTTTTTTCTATTTACAAATATTCATTGTTAGTATATATCAGAAGTATAACTGAGTTTTTGTATAAGGACATTGTGTCCTGTGCCCTTGCTAGACTCACTTATTAGTTATAGCAGCTTTCTTACAGTTCTTTGGTATTTGCTACATAGACAGTCAAGTCACCTACAAATACAGGCTGTTTCATATCTTCCTTTCCAACCTCTATGCCTTTTCTTTCTTTTTCCTGCATCTATGCTCATTAGAGATAGTGCTTTTGGATTCAGGGTAAAATAAAATGTGTTAGAAAGTGTTCCTTCCTCTTCTGTTGTCTGGAAGAATTTGTGTAGAATTGGTTTTTTTTTTTTTTTTCTGAAGTGAACCCATCTGGCCCTGGACTTTTCTTTGCAGGATGTAGCATTTTAGACTACAAATTAAATTTCTTAAATAACTATAAACCTATTTGGCCTATTCCCTCTTGAGTTTTAGTAGCTTGTGTCTTTCAAGGAATTTATCCATTTCACCAAAGCCATCAAATTTATGGCATAAAGTTGTTCCTTAATTATGCTTTTAATGTAAGGTTTATAGTGATGTCCCCTGTTTCCTTTCTAATATTAGTAATTTGTGTCTTCTCCCTTTTTTATTTGGACAGTCTGACTACAGGTTTATCAATTTTATTAAACTCAGAGAACCAGGGTTTTGACTGATTCTAATTTTCTGTTTTCACTGTCATTGATGTCATTCTTATTAGTTCCTCCTTCTCCCTTTGGCTTTCATTTGCTCTAACTCTTCATGTTCAGGTGGGAGCTTAGATCACTTAGGGGAGCACTAATTTGAGACCCTCCCTCTGTTCTAATGTATGTACTTAATGCTGTGAATTTCCTTCTAAGCACTGCTTGTGTTGCAACCCATGAATTTTGATGTTTTCATTTTCTTATTCAATTCAAAATATTTTGTAATTTCCTTTATGAATTCCTCTTTGAACACAGGTTATTTAGAAGTGTCTGTTCAATTCCAAATATTTGAGGATTTTCCAGATACTTTCCTGTTAACTGGTCTTTAATTCTGTAATGGTCAGAGAACACTTTGTTTTTCAGTTCTCTTCAATCTTGAGTTTTGCTTTATGACCAAAATATGGGCTATCTCAGCAAATGTTCCCAGCAGACTTGAAAACATGTACTCTTCTGTTACTGGGTGGAATGTTCTCTGAAAGTCAATCAGAAGAGTTGGTTCATAGTGTTGTCCAGGTCTTTGATATCCTTATTTGGTGTTCTCTGCACTACTAGTATTAACTACTGCAAAGGGTTTAAAGTCTCCAACTGCACTTGTACACTTATCCATTTCTTCTTTCCATTTGTCTTCATGTATTTTGAAGCTCTTAGTAGGCACACACACATTTAGGATTACGTCATCTTGGTGAAATGGTCTCTTTATTATATTATGTCTCTATGCCTGTAAATATTCCCTGAAGTCTATTTTATTTAATACTAACATAACCACACAGCTTTGTTTTAATTAGTGTTTCCATGTTGTATCTTTTTCCATCCTTTTGCTTTTAATCTATTTGTATTATTGTATTTAAAGTGGGTTTCTTATAGATAGCATATAGTTGAATCTTGCTTTCCATCCAATTTGACAATCTCTAATCTTTCATTAATATGCTTACATTATTTATTTTTAATGTACTTATTTTATGTTTTGATTAAAATCTACCACCTGCAGCTATCACAACAAAATGGTAATAGCCTCCAGGGCAGGTTCTCAGACTTTCGTCCTTGGACCATCGGACTTGAGTTCAGTATCTCTCACTTTTTGAGGCAACCGCACTGGGTATCATCACCCACATTTACCGTGAGGAAAGTCTGCTGTTCCTTTGTTCTTTTATCCTCTTTTTATCTGCCTGTGGATTGAGTTTGTATAAATTTGTTTTGTCCTCAAAGTGCAGTGTGTTTTAGAGTCTCAACATGGATATATCATTTCAACATGTAAATAATATTTTTAATGAAATATTTTACCTTTTTTTTAGTATTGGGTTGAGTATTTTATTTTACCACTCCTTATTATCTTCAATATTTTTACTTAATATTTTTAAACTAGTGATTGCTCTGAGATTTAATATACATCTTTAATACTAATTAAAGTCAGCATTCAAATAATATAGTACAACTTTATCTATAGTATAAAGAACCTTACAACAACAGAGTCCAGATTCCTCCATCCTAATCTTTCTACAGATATTCCAAAACTTACAATGGAATTAACAGCCCAAGAAACCCATAGTAAGTTGAAAATATCACAAATCAAAAATGCACTTAATACACCTAACCTACCAAAGATCACAGCTTAGCTCAGCCCACTTTAAACATGCTCAGAACACTCGCATTAGCCCACAGCTGGGCAAAGTCACGTAACACAAAACCTGTTTTGTAATAAAGTCTTGAATATCTCATGTAATTTATCAAATACTGTACTGAAAGTGAGAAACAGAAAGGTTATAAGGGGACAGGATGATATCAGTTGTTTCCCCTCGTGACTGCGTGGCTGACTGGAGTTGAGGCTCACTGTCCCGCCTGCCTCATGAGAGAAGAGTGTACTGCATGCCAATAGCTGGGAAAAGGTCACAATTCAAAGTACGTTTCTACTGAATGCATATGGCTTTTGTACCATCGAAGTTGAAAAACAAGTCAGAGACCATCTGTACTATTATTATCATACATATTTACATTTTATTTTCACACGACATAAACCCTTAAGCCCATGGATACTGTTTTTGTGTTAAACAGTCTGTTATCATTTAAAGAATTAAGAATAAGAGGGAAAAAAGGTCTTGTGTGTTTATTTTCATTTTAACCACTTTTTTTTTTGCAGATTCCAGTTTCTTTCTGATATCATACTTCTGGCATGAAGAAATTCCTTTAACATTTCCTGCAGTTCAAGTCCACTTATAATGAATTCTCTCAGTCTTTGTCAAAAAACATGTTCTCTAACTATAGAATTCTAGGTTTAAGGTGTTTTTTCTTTTGGCACTTTAAAGATGTCCCCCCCCACTATCTTATGACTTACAAAGTTTCTGATGAGAAGTCTGTAATTCTCATCTTTGTTCTTTTTGTAATGTTTTTTCCCCTCTCTCTGGTTACCTTCAAGATTTTATCTTTTATTTTCAGCAATTTGAACATTTTGTTGTTTATTATTCATACTTCTTAGAGTTCTTGGAACTTCTTGGATTGCAGTTTGATGTCTTTAAATATTTTTGGAAAATTATTGGCCTCTATCTCTTCAAATATTTCTTCCGCCTTGTTCTCTCTTCTCCTTCAGAGAGTCTAATTACACATAATTTAGTCCATCTGATAATGCTCCACAGCTATTGGATGCTCTACATTTGTTTTTGTTTTTTCTTCTCTTCTACTCTTTTTCTCTTTGTGTTGCAGTTTGGGTAATTTCTACTGGCCTGTGTTCAAGTTTGCTGATTCTTTCCTCAGCTGTGTTGAGTCTACTGATGGGCCTTGAAGGCACTTTTCTTCTGTTATCTTTATTTTTTATTTCTAGCATTCCATTTGACTCCTCATAATTTCCATCTGTTTGCTTAAATTTTCATCTGCATATGCAGTAGATCAGCATTTTTACTACAACAATTAACATTAACTGTAGATATCTTAAATCCCTTTTCTGATGGTTTCAATACCCTTGTCATATGTGAGTCTACTCTTGAGTAGGCACTGATTGCCTCTTGACAATGGCTTGTATTTTTCTTGTTTTTTGAATGTCTGATAATTTGTTACTGAATGTTAGACATCATGTGTAAGAGAGAGTGAGGTAAAACACGCTTATGCTAGAAATGGAGCACACTGCTTGTTCTGCGAGGTCATTACTGGGGCCAGCTGCGTCAGTCTAGGCAGAAGTTGAGCTGGGATTAGGATTTTTGTGAAGGGGACTTTCAGTGCATCACCACTTTCACATTCCTCTAGATTTAGGTTTAGGTGTCTGCTGGTTTGCTGGAGGGCTTTCCTCCATGTTCCTGCTCCACCTGTGTGCCACAGAGTCAGTCTCTCTGCACTTGTGCCATTCCCACAATGCAAACTGCTTTGCTTCTATTACACAGCACCTGCTCACTTGGTGGTGGGGAAGTGGGGCTTCTCTGTTGTCATGATCCAACCTCGGTCTTGATCCTACTCTTCCCCCAGTGGTAGGCAACCTCTAATGATCTGACTCCAAGACAGTTCCTGCCTCTCTCCCACAGGTAGAGTTCTTTTTTCCTTTTTCCTGCCCCCACTAGCTGAAACAGGAGGGGCGGGGTGGGAGGGGTGACATTACTGCCCTTACCTAGCAGATTAAGGCTTTTGTTCCTTAAGGCAGAAAGGTCCAGATGGGGCTTTATGCTTTTCTTGCCATGGCAGCTGCTCGCCTTCTCTGGGTCTCCACCACAGAGAGATGGTTTCTCCAGGCTGTGTTCCCACCACTAATCTTTTTCATAAGTACTCAGTGGCTGTCCAGGAAAAAGAGTCTGCAAGTGGGTGCATACCCCTTTTGCATCTGTGGCCCCCAAGGTTTCTATATAATCTACTCAGCCTCCAGTGACTCATTAAATCTTAGCTGAATTCTTATCTGTTTGTATGGCAGCCCCATCTTCCCCCCATGCTCTGACAAAATGAGCCAGTGCTCACATCCTATCACTGCAAATCTCCTGAAAGAGTTACATCTCTGAACCCACCTCCTTACCATTTACTTTTAAGGGAAAACAACAATAATTATTCCAAATTAAAAAGTAAAACAGTAGATTAGTGGAATACAATTGAGAGTTCAGACAAAACCCATACATCAGTGGTCATTTCACAAGCAAATAGTCTCTTCAACAAATGGTGCTGGGACAACTGGTTGTCCACATACAAAAGAACAGAATTGGACCCCTACCTGACACCATGTATAAAAGTTAATTCAAAATAGATCAATAACCTAAATATAAAAGGTAAAACTATAAAATATAAGAAAATGCAAGGAAAAATATTCATGACCTTGGATTCTGAAACACCAAAAGCATGTGCAACAACAATGAAAAGGAAAACATCAAAATGAGAAATTTTCTGGCATCAAAGGACAGTACTGATAAAGTGGAAAGATAACCCGAATAGGAGAATTACTTGAAAATCATGTATCTGATAAGGGCCTGAGATGCAGAATATATTAAAAATAACTTACAACTTATCTACAAAAGACAAAATATGCAATAACAAATGGGAAAAGGACTTGAATAGACATTTCTCCAAAGAAGATAAACATCCAATAAATACATGAAAAGATGCTTAAAATCACTGCTCATTAGGAAAATGCAAATCAAAACTACACTGAGATACTACTTCACGTCCACTAAGTGGTGCCAAAGAGATGGAAGGTAGCAAGTGTTGGTGAGGATGTGGAGGAATTGGAACCCTTATACATACATCGCTGCTGGGGATATAAAATGGTATGGCTGCTGTGGAAAACAATTTGGTGGCTCCTCAAATAATTGAACATAGAATTACTGTATGATCCAGCAATTCCACTGTTAGGTATATACCCTGAAGAATTAAAAACAGTTCAAAAAAACCTTGTATACATGTGTTCCTAGCAGCATTATTCACAACAGCTAAAAAGTAGAAACAACCCAAATGACCATCAGCTAATGAATAGCTAAGCAAATTCTGATTTATGCATATGACAGAATATTATTCATCCCTAAAAAGGAATGAAGTACTGACACAAGCTATAATATGGATGAACCCTGAAAACATGTTAAGTGAAAGATACCAAACACGAAAGGGTACGAATTGGACAAATCCTTTTATATGAAATGTCCTGAATAGACAAACCCAAAAAGACAGAAAGTAGAGTAGATTAGACAGATGCCAGGATTATGAAGGGAGTGCTTAATAATTACAAAGTTTCCTTTTGGGATAATAAAAACATTCTGGACCTAGGGAGTGGTGACAGGTACATAACACTGAACATACTGAATGGCAGTGAATGTACCCTTTGGTTAAATGGTATGTTTGGGGTTATATGAATTTTACCTCCATTCAAAAAAAAGTGAGTTTAAAAAATTTAGTATAATTCTAACTTCTGCCTAGGATATAGAAGCCTAAAAGGAGCCTGTTCCTACCCTAACAGCAAGAAAAACTTGGATAATCTAAAAAATTGTACATTTCTCTCAATTCTATTCTACTGCATTACTTTTTAAATCTGGAATAATTATTGTTGTTTTCCCTTAAGAGTGAATGGCAAGAAGCACTTTTTACAATAGCCAAGATATGGAAGCAACCTAAGTGTCCATCAGTAGATGAATGGATAAAGATGTGGTACATATACACAATGGAATACTATTCAGCCATAAGAAGGAAACAAATCCTGCCATTTGCAACAACATGGATGGAGCTGGAGGATATTATGCTCAGTGAAATAAGCCAGGCAGAAAAAGACAAGTGCCAAATGATTTCCCTCATTTGTGGAGTCTAACAACGAAGCAAAACTGAAGGAACAAAATAGTAGCACAGACTCAGAGACTCCAAGAAGGAACTAGTGGTTACCAAAGGGAAGGGGTGTGGGACGGTGGGTGGGGAGAGTGGGAGAAGGGGATTGTGGGGTATTATGTTTAGTACACATGGTGTGGGGAATCACGGGGAAAACAGTGTAGCACAGAGAAGGCAAACAGTGAATCTGTGTCATCTTACTACACTGATTGACAGTGACTGAATTGGGGTATGATTGGGGACTTGATAATATGGGTAATTGTAGTAACCACATTGTTTTTTCATGTGAATCCTTCATAAGAGTGTATATCAATAATACCTTTAAAAAAAGAGTGAATGGCAAGAGAGGAAGTAGGTTCAGAGAGATTACTCTTTCAGAGATTTGGCTCTGATGAAAAGGAGAAAGAAAGGGCATAGAGAGGAAATGAAAGGAAGGCATTTTGAGACTATTAAAATTTGCCTTGCATCTTTCATATGCCACACACTATACCTGATTATTTGCATATAATTCACTTAATGGCTATAATCCTTCAAAATTATCTTCATTTCATCAACAAAGAAACTAAAATTCAGTGATATTAATTAATACTCTTGCCTAAGGTCACAATGTTCTGCTGACTACACCCCAGATCTGTTTGATTCCACACTGTATATTTTTCTCATGCTACTGTTTCATGTCCAGTTTTGGACATGAGTTTGAAGTGCCTTTGGACTTATTGAGAGATATATTCTGTTGGCATTCAAAAATATAACCCTGAAGCTCAGAAATGTTGGAGTTAGAGATGAAAGTTTAACAATAATCAGCACACAAGAGTAGTTGAAGCCATGGGAGTGCAGCAGATTGGCTAAAGGGAATGAATATGAAAAGACCTAGGTCTAGATAAACCTCCAGGGGAATCCCAGGGATCATCCACATTCAAGGGTTAGACAGAGGAGACTGTATCTAGTTCATCAGTCTGCAAGTCCAAGGAGGCCAAGTACCAAATCCATCTTGTTCATCTCCGTATCACCAGTGTCTAACATGGGTGCTACATAATGAATGGTTCCAGAAGGAGACTATTCAAGAACCATAATTGCTTTTGAAAAGTCAGTGGAATGTAACATTTGAAAAATAACCACTTTGATTAAGTAACAAAAAAATCAACAGTGATCCAACAGAAAGAACATTAAGGGGTGTAACTGAGTAAAAGTCCCAACAGGTGGCTTGAGGAGTGAGTGGCCAGTAAGGATAAGAAAAGAGCAAGTGTAGAGTATTCTTTCAGGAAGTCTGATGCAGGGGAACAAGAGAAATAAGTCAGCAGCTAGAGGGCTAGCGAGTTACACAAGTTACTGTATTTTCAGATGAGAGGTTTATTTGTATAGGTATTAGATTAACACCCTACTTTGCAAGCAGCTGTGAATTTATTTATAGTGTTTTGAATAAGTACTGCATGTACACAAAAGAATTCTTCCAGGGAAGGAGGAATTTATTAGACTTCTGAAAATGAACTTCTGAATATTTAGACCTATCCACACTGGCAGTTAATACTGACCTAAAGAAAGTCCTGAAGAGAATAACAGTAAAATATAAAGCCTTTCTCAAGAAAACAGAAATGACTGTTTCAAAACAATGGTAGAAAAAGAAACAAAATAATTTTGGTACTAACATAATTCGTTTTGTTCCCAGTGTGGACACTTCATTCAAGAGGAAAGGGTATCTGGAGGCTTGACAGTGCTATTTTATTTGCTCTACAAAAGATATTTTACCTTTTGTATTTGTGCAGATATTTTAAGTGCTTTACTTCAGGTTTTGTTTATTAATGTGGTTTTTAAAGTTGCATATGTAACATAAAAACTGGTTGTGGTCAGCTATTTACTATTTAGTTTTTGTAAATTACCATTTAGATATTTTTAGATGCCCAAGTGAACTACAAAAGATAAGAAATGTGAATGTTATTAAACCAAGAAGGAAGATACAAATAAAACAAATTACCAGGCAGGGGGAAAAAAATGTAATGAGTGGGCATAGAGCGGGTTAAAACATACTTCCTAGCCATCCACGGTCACTAGCGGTCACACTTCTTGCATTTAGGAAGAACTGGAAATTTTCTGTGCTATTCGGGACTACTGGATGATTTGTTAGTGTATGATAATTTATGTGTGTTTTTGTCGTTTCATATTTTGCTTTTTGTTAGGTGTAAATGTTTTGAGCTTGTATATTTTCCAAAAATATTTTAGGCTCTCTGAGTCAGCACACTGTTAAATGATTCTTGGGGTGATGGTGGTGATCATGGTGGTATGTGTCTTCTTAGTCTTAGAAATAATTCAATTCTAGTATTGCTATAGAAACATTAGAAGAGCAAGTACAAGAAAAATTCTGACCAAATATTAGCAGTATGAAAACTACTAAATTTCTTATCTAGTATGCTAGAAGTCCTTCCGGAGCAATAATGAGTACTTACTTGAATTAGGGGGCCAGGACTCCCGGTATTCACGACCTGCTTGAGTTCTGGGTGACTTGCCTCGACCCTGGGGAGCCACACAAAAATAGCAAGAGTTATAATCAATGAGAGAATTTAACCAAGCAACTGAAGTGTACCTAAAATATATACCTTTCTATATATATATATATATATATATACACATACACACATCTTACACAGTATATAAAATTGGACATGTTTATCCTAACAATAATAATGCACATTTATAAAAAGCTTTCTAGTTTCTATTGCATTTTCCCATGTATGTCCTCATCCAAGGCTGAGTTCATTTGGGGGAAGGGGAATAAGCAGTAAAGGGAGACCCTGTGGGGATCAGGAACTGCAAGTCCTTAGACACTTATGTGGCTGCCAGGAGCCAGAGTTATCACCAGCTCTGCCCTGGACTGCCATCCAGCATGAAGGCTGCTCACTCAGAGTCCTGGCACCAAAACTGATAACCCCAGGCTGCTCTGGGGGCCTCGCCTAAGAAGAGAGCCCCAGAAAGAGGATCACCCTTCTTTCTTGTTTCTTCTGGGTCTCCATGACGTGCAAGCGCTCCAGAAGGCTGGAGATGCCCTGCTCCAAGCTATCGATGGTGTGGTGCTGAGGGTCATGGCCACTGAAGCTGTTGCGCAGGCTGCGGAGGGCATCCCGAACAAGCTGCAGGTCGCTGGTCTGCAGGCAAAAATGAGGTGGGACTGCTGGCATGGGCCACATTATTAACCACATCCCAATTGCTGGGCTTGAGAAAATAGAGGGCAGAGGTTTCCAGGGTAGACCTTTTGGGAGGGAGGCAGTATAAACTGGGAAATTTTATTTCACAGAACCAGGCCTACTGCAGTTTGCCCACTAATAATCTTAATTTTGGGTAGCAAGTGCCTCACATATTTACACACCCAACAGATGCAAGAATTGGGGAACTGAGACATAGAGGGCCTCATCCACTGCTGATGGCTAGGGTACTCTTCTGGTTTTAGCTGGAAGTGGCAGGTCTGTACAGGCACCCCTTGAAGATACTGCAGGTTCACTACCAGACACCACAATAAAGTGAATATTGTGACAAGGAGTCATGAATTTTTGGCTTCCTAGCACACATAAAGGTTATGTTTACACCACACTGTAGTCTATATTAAGTGTGCAGCAGCAGTAGGCCTAAACAGCAATGTACACACCTTAATTAAAAAAATGCTTACTATCACCTGAGCTTTCAGTGAGCCATAATCACTGACCACAGACCACCAAAACAAATATAAAAATGAAAAATACTTAAATATTGCAAGAATTACCCAAATGTGACACAAAGACATGAAGTGAGCAAATGGTGCTGGGAAGATGGTGCTGTAGACCTGCTCAGAGCAGGACTGCCCACCAGCCTTGCTTGTAAAGAACACAGCGAACACAGTATCTGTGAACTGCAGAAAAGCAGAGCACAGGGACGCAGGGTCGGCCCACCCACAGACCCTCAGCACCTACCCCTCTGCAAGTGGCCAGAGCAGCCCCTTCTCCCGCCACTGGAAGGAAACCATTGCTTTGAGGGCTGTGACTGCTGTAGCCGGGTACCTAAGGAAGCAGGAAGGAGCGATGCTTGTTACAGGGGAGAATCCCAAACAGGACGCCCTGCTCTTTACAGCTGTCCCTTCCTGCCATGGTATAATTACGCCTTTGTGTACTGTCTCTATTAGAACACTGGCCTCGTGAGCACAGAGGTTTTTTTCCCTTTTGTTCACTGCTGTAAGCCTGGACCTGACACATGGTAGGTGCCAAAGAGTGCACAATGAACGAAATGCAAACTTCAGCCTGAAGGCCCCAACCAGGCCCCCATGTGGCCACTGGAGGGCCCAAGAATGATTCTCTAGCATGTCTGGATTCAGGAATAAAAATGTAACAACCATGACTGATATCTTTTGAGCCTGACACTGTGCCAGGTAATCCACCAGGTCCTTGTTTAGTTGTTTACATGGATTACCTTATGTATAATGTAATCTGCATAAAGAGTATGGAGAGCCACTGTTATTTCCTTTTCCAGACAAGCCTTATTCCTAAGGCTCAGACACTAAGCAAATTAAGGTTACAGAATGGTAGAAAAAAATGTGTAAAGCTGGAATCTAAAACCTGATTTTCTTGTCCTAGAACCAAATGGCCTCCCAACAAACCGACCTATGGCCGTGGTTCAGCCCTGAGTCAAAAACAGAACCTCCCTCTGCCTCTGTAAATGTGAAAGAGATGCCTCGAGTCGTAGGTTACCTCATCTGCCTCCCTTCTCATACAGCGAGCCAAAAGGACATCTTTGTGCTCCAGCTCCCGCTCCAGATCCACCTGCAAATCAGAGACTACATCAGGAAAGAATTTCTTCAGGCCAGAGGGCAGGACCATCAGCAGCTGAGTATGTTTGCACCTGCTGGTAACTGGCCTCAGAGAGTTTCCGGAGCGCTTCGTCCAGCCTGGCCTGGTGTTGCTGCAGGAGGCGATCCTTCTGTCCCAGCTGTTTCTGCAGCAGAGACAGAGCTTTCAGATGTGTGGTTAAGGCTATCAAACAGCTCACCCTTTGTGATGCCATTTCCACCTGAGGGAAGCAGCGCCTCGGCTGGGGACAGCCTTTCCTCAAGCTCTACAGGAGACGTCACGCACCATAGTAGTCCTGCACAGTGCAAAGGAGTCTGGAAAGGTAAGGAGAAGGGGAGCTACTGCTTGTAGGAAGACCGCTATGTGCCATCCCTCCAGCTAAAGAGAAAGAGTAAGGCTGAAGCTTCCAGACTTCCTCCCCTCAGCTGTGGTGCCTACTGTTCAGGTTAGTGAATCAAGGGAACACAGAAAAAGATTTCCTTGCAGAAAAAGCAAGGGTGAGAACAGAGTACCTAAGTGTTCTTTGAACAAAAGCAACAAGATGTTCAGAAAAGGTCAGATGAAAATAATTTCCAAGCTGGCACACATTCTTACCTTATACTCTCCCAAAAGCCGGTTCCTCTCCTCTAGCTTCCTCTGCAGATCCACCTGAAAGGGAAAGAAAGAATTAACTGGCATGGAAATATTGTCTGCAGCCTCCGCAGGAAACCAGCTGCTTAGCAACCAGAGGTGATGTTGGCAGCTGCAGTTTACAGCACAGAGAGGCATGGTTATGGTAAACACACATGGCTGCTCTCCATGACTTTAGTAAGGAGATCAGACCACAGAATCACAATTTAGCTTCTGCCTTTGTGTCCTCAAAGTTGAAAGGCTCGGGCCAGTATGGTGTGGGCTTTCACCTAGGAAGAAAGGTGCGTCTAATGGGAAATAAAAATAACTAAAGACGCTGAGAGCAGGCATCCCCAAAACAAAGTGAGATGAGGACGGCAGGCCTAACAGGACTTCACGCAGTATCCTGTTTGCTGCTGGAGCTCAGTGAGGTCAAAATTCACTCATGTAACTCACATTCTGGTTGTGCAACTCATCTTTGTCCATATTTGCCCTCAGTAGTTCTTGTTTGAGCTGAAGAACAGATGTGTCCTGCTGAGTCAACCTCTGCTGCAAGGCATCCTGGGGAAAAAGCACTTGTTACCGTGATCCCAATTAATTAACAGTGTTATTCCTGAAGATTTTTGACCCTCACTGCATATCCAGCATTAGTTACGGCAAACTGGGAGACCAAGAGAGTATAGGCCTCTGCCACAGGAGATGAACAGGGATGTTTTTGTCCCCTTCCAGGATACTAGCATCTAAAGGAAAGCCCTGTACATTGTCCTACTAAGCTGACTGAAACCTGGTTCTTCTCTACCTATAACTCACCCCTGCCCTCTATTGCATTCTTGACAGCATGTCCTGGGGGTGAGCGAGCGACCTTTGGGATCAGTAAGTCAACCACTTTCATAACAGTGACCTGCACTCTCCTTCCTCCCACTCTAGATTTCTTGTCTGTATCTGGGGTACATAAATGCTCCCTCTAGATGAGCTCTTCTTCCTTATCCTCTGCCAAGGCCTCATCTCCTAGCGTGTCAGGTCCTATCACTGCCTACCACCCTGTTCATATAGAATCCATGGAACCATTCCCACCCTGCCTTCCAACATCTAGTCTGGACCAGGATTGGGATTTATACTCCCATGCTCAGAACTGTTCTTAGACTGATGGTTCCTCTTCCCAGAGTCCTAGGGTCTTACCAACTTTAGGCTCTCCTTCTCCCAGTTTGGACCTCTTGGTTCCTACCATGCCTAAGAAAAGGTAGGCTGTACATACTTAACTTATAAAGGCAGGCTATTAACACACTCCTCCAATTACGGTGACTCCCGGTGGAGCTAATGGACTAGAGCTGCATTCCCGCACATTTGCCCTGACTTTTCTCTTTACAGAGTGTAAAGAGATGGCGTGGCTCTGGAGAGTGTGAGAGCCCATTCTTGGGATGCTGTCTGCCATGACCGCGCTTGGCGGAGGTATTTAAGACACCCTGGCATCAGTAGCTCAGAGGATCATCTCCCAGAGTGTGCTTCCTGGGATGTCAGTAAGTATTATGTGGGAGAAAAAGTGCTTCTGTGGTTAATGATCCTAAATTTTTAGGTCAGCCTCTTGATGACAGACCTTCGCATGTCCTTTACTATGCTATTATTCACAGTGACTCTTCAAGCCTGTAGGGCATTTCTCAAACTTATTTGTTTTCTCAAGTGTCAAAGGACTAAGGCTATATACTCTGGACAACGCTGCTGAGTTACACTCTAACCTGTGAATGGGAGCATAGGGAAGAGGGGAAAGCAGCAGCTCAGGAACATTCTTTTCCACTTCAAGTTATTTATTCAGCAGATATTCACCCACTTATGTGAAATAGCACATATTCAAGATTAATAGCTAGATCACTGGTTGTATTAGCAAAAGATTAGAAATAACCTAAAAGACCACCAAAGGAACTGAGTAAATAAATTATCATATATGCATACACTGGAATACTATGCAGCCAGAAAAAAAGGTCTAGGATGGTCTTTACAGAAATAGAAAGATTTCCAAGGTACACTTCTAAGTGAAAAAAACATGTCAAGTTGTATTTATAGTATGCTTTTATTTGGAAAAAATTATATACATACATATTTGTTGATAGCTGATATGTTACCTCCAGGAAAGAATTAGGTGACTAGGAAGATAGAGCCAGAAAGCTTTTCAAGGAATATCTTTTTGTATCTTCTAAACTTTAAGCCATTTGAATGTTAATTATTTAAAAACTAAGCAAATTACAATTTTTTAAGACATCCTTCCTTAGAACTGGAGAAAACTGTAAAAACTGTTTGTTTTCACACACAAAAACAAGCAAGGTGCACAGGGGAAAATGACAGCACTGAGTCACTACCAGACACATGGCTCAGAGATCAGGCGCTTTCTGCCATGTCTGTCTTCCCACCACAGAGCCCTCATCACCAGCGGCCTGTTAAAGGCCGGCAAGTGTATTCAAGACCAGGGGAACTGAACTGACTGTGGTCTGACCACCCACTCCTGCCACTAGACCTTGCAGAGACTATCTGGAGTTAAACAGCTTCCCTTTTACCTTCATCCCCTGTAAGTTCCTGGCCTCTTGTTTCCATTTCAGCAGCTCCTTCTGCAAACCAAACAGTTAGGTCAGATGGCAGCATCTGGGATGCTTCTGGAGCATTACCTCATTCTGTCAGTAAAGACACAAAACTCAGAAACCATTCCATGCAACATTAAACCTCTCACTGAGCAGGAAGTAGGTCTGGTTCAGTGAACGTGAAGGTAACCCACAGAAACAGGAATTCTAGGAAGTAATCATTTAAAAAGACTATACTGGACTATAGTTAATAATATTATGCTGTATGTCTGACAGCTGCCAAGAGCGTAAATCTTAAAAGTTCTCATCAGGAGAAAAAAAATTGTCACTACACAGGGTAATGGATGTTAACTAGACACACAGTATAAACATTGACTCAGTATGTTGTACACCTGAAACTAATATAATGTTATATGTCAATTATTTTGTAAAAGACCATACTGATACTAGATCCATTTTAAAATTTTAGTTAAAAAAGAATAACTATGGGACATTTCAAATGTACTGTAAGGTAGAACCTACAAATGACATATATACCCTTTGCCACAGTTAGGACATATCTCTCTGTCTCTCAGTTGATGACATGATACAGATTCAGCTGACATCCCAAGTCTGCATCCCTGCCCCTCTCCCCATTACTGCTCTGAAGTAACATTCCCATAAGCTTTTTCAAAGGGTAAAATGCACATCCTGACCTACCTTTAGGTCCTGATTCTCCTCCATACTCTGATCCAGACGACTTTGGATTATAACCTGAATATAAGGCAAAAAGAGATGGCTGTGTACCTATGCTGTGAAATGAAGAGGTCATTCATTCAACAAATATGTACTGAGCCCCTACTAGATGCTAGCCCTGTACCATGGACACAAAGAACAGGAACAGCCCTTGAGTGGAAGCACATGCACAGGGTGGTGCAAGTATGAATGTGGATAAAACCGAGAGGGAGGATGTGTGTGCTTAGTACAGGGGTTGGGCAAGGGGACAGAGAAATGGCTGGATCATGAAGGCCAGTGAGGGCAATGGGGCATCAATGAAAAGGTTTAGGCAAAGGGATTACAAAATGAAGTGTGCCTTAAAAGTAAATTATTCTTGCCATTTTATAGAAAAATAATTAGACGACAGGAAAGGAATCAGGAATATCAGTTAGCAGGCCACTAGAATACTGGAAGAAGGCCTGAATTAAGGTAATAGCCATGAGAGTAAAGCACCCCTTTGTTTATCGCAGCACTATTTACAATAGCCAAGAAATGGAAACAACCTCAGTGTCCATCAGTTGATGAATGGATAGAGAAGATGTGGTACATATACACAATGGAATATTATTCAGCCATAAGAAAACAAATCCTACCATTTGCAACAACATGGATGGAGCTAGAGGGTATTATGCTCAGTGAAATAAGCCAGGGGGAGAAAGACAAGTATCAAATGATTTCACTCATCTGTGGAGTATAAGAACAAAGAAAAAACCTGAAGGAACAAAACAGCAGCAGACTCACAGAACCCAAGAATGGACTAACAGTTACCAAAGGGAAAGGGACTGGGAAGGATGGGTGGGAAGGGAGGGAGAAGGGGAATAAGGGGCATTACAATTAGCACACATAATGTAGGGGGGGCTTGGGGATGACAGTGTAACAGAGAGAAGACAAGTAGTGATTCTATAGCATCTGAGTACACTGATGGGGTATGTGGTGGGGACTTGAAAATAGGGGGAGTCTAGTAACCATAATGTTGCTCATGTAATTGTACATTAATAATAGCAAAATAAAATATAAATAAATGAATAAATAAAAAGAATATTGGATATTTAAAGATACTTAAAAAATGAACTGACAAAAACAAAAAGGCACCCTACACTATGGGAGAATATATTCATAAATGACTTAACTAATAAGGGGTTAACATCCAAAATATATAAAGAGTTCATAACGCCTCAACACCCAAAAAATAAATAACCCAATTAAAAAATGGGTGGAGGATCTGAACAGACACTTCTCCAAAGAAGAAATTCAGATGGCCACCAGGCACATGAAAAGATGCTCCACATCACTAATTATCAGGGAAATGAAGATTAAAACCACAATGAGATATCACCTCACACCAGTTAGGACGGCCACTATCCAAAAGACAAGGAACAACAAATGCTGGCGAGGACGTGGAGAAAGGGGAAAACTCCTACACTGCTGGTGGGAATGTAAATTAGTTCAACCATTGTGGAAAGCAGTATGTAGGTTCCTCAAAAAACTCAAAATAGAAATACCATTTGACCCAGTAATTCCACTCCTATGAATTTACCCGAAGAAAACAAGATCCCTGATTTGAAAAGACATATGCACACCTATGTTTAATGCAGCACTATTTACAATAGCCAAGAGATGGAAGCAACTTAAGGGTCCATCAGTAGATAAGTGGATAAAGAAGAGGTGGTACATATACACAATGGAATATTATTCAGCCATAAAAAGAAAACAAATCCTACCATTTGCAACAACATGGATGGAGCTGGAGGATATTATGCTCAGTGAAATAAGCCAGGCAAAGAAAGACAAGCACCAAATGACTTTCCTCATTTGTGAAGTATAACAATGAAGCAAAACAGAAGGAACAAAACAGCAGCAGACTCACAGAACCCAAGAAGGGACTAGCAGTTACCAAAGGGAAGTGGGTGGGGAGGATAGGTGGGGAGGGAAGGACAAGGTTGAGGGGGGCATTATGATTGGCACACATGCGGAAGACAGTATAGCACAGAGAAGACAAGTAGTGACTATAGCATCTTACTACTCTGATAGACAGTGACTGCAACGGAGGCGGGTGAGGACTTGATAATATGGGTGAATGTTGAAACCACAATATTGCTCATGTGAAACCTTCATAAGATTGTATATCAATGATACCATAATTTAAACAAAAATGAACTGACAAAACTTGGTGACTAGATACAGAGGGAAGGGTCAGAAAGGATTCAAGGATATGCAGATTTCTGTTTGGGGTATTTGGATAGATGGATAGTGGTAAGAAACAAACTCCAAAAGAACAAATAGTTTTGGTGGTGAGGAAAGGAGAAAAAAGTTGTTAAATTCAAGACTCACTGAATTGAGATGCTTATAGGACATGTAAACAGACTGTCAGCAGGCAGTGGCATGTTGCACAGACAAATCCAGAACTCCCCAGAAGGAGCTGAGCTACAAATATCTGAGAGGTATCTGAGCCACCAAATGACTGAAAGCACAGAGGTGAAGAACACCATCCAGGTGAATGCAGAAGACAGAGGAGGGTCCAGGTGGAAGTCTGAGGAGGCAGAGGAGACGCTCCAGAGCAAGCCCAGGTGTAAACTCCCTGGGGCAGGGCCTAGGTCTGCTTTGTCATCTCCTCATCTCCAGTGCCTGGAACAGAGCCTGGCACATGGTTGGCCCTCAATAAATGTGGAAGGAAGGAGGGAAATGTAGTAAAAAATATATGAGGAAAGCCAAGAGAGCTGGAGTCAGGGAGGACAGCATTTCAAGAAGATGTGCATAACAGCTTAATGCTAAAGACAATTCAAATACATAAACCAGTCCGTCTAGTGTCCAGTCACAAGAGGGAACTCACCAGCTGTTCCTCAGGATTGACTCCTGGTTCCCAGAGGGCCAAGGGCCTCTCCTGCTCATCTTCAGGTAAGGATCCATTGAGCAGTAAGGCCTGAATAACCACAAAGGCAGAAAGAAACATGACTCCCATCAGATGACCAAGTCCAGAGTTGGGCTTTTGGTAAATTAATCCCAAACTGAAATTTGTAACTGGGCTTCCTCTAGAAATCTCCTTGGTCATTTTTGATTCTTAGATACCTCCAATTGCTCATCTTGGACCTATCTGGAGTTCATTTTGTCAGGCTCTTGTGCTAGGCCTCTTTGATTTCTCTGGATGCACCTGAATCTTCTGCTCCCAGGCTTCTTGGCCCCTGTAAACAATCCAGACTTTCCTCTCAGAAGCGACACTTTAAACCAAAGCTGTCAAGAGTGAATGTTACTAGCTGGAAAGTGAACTAAAAGCAGAGCAGAATTATCTGGCTTAGAAAACTTGATTGTAATGAATTATTTGGAATTCATTCAGAGCACTGACTTGGGTTTGTTTAATTTTTGTTTGTTCTAACAATTCTGCATTTTTGCTCCCTAAAAAGCTGGGTAGAACAAGAAGGAAAATACATTTGCAGAGAGATGTCCTCATTCACTTTCACACCCCACACCAGGTCTTGTTTTCATTAGAACATGGTTGGGGCAAGGGGTGGTGGCTTATCCTGAAGCAAAGGCAGCTCAAGCCCCAAGCCCTCCCGAGCACTGCCTTCCAGCCTGTATCTGATGCTGTATTCATGATCTGTCGTTTTATGCTTAAGAAGGCCACCAGGCTGCATACTTTAGGACTCAGCAAAACTTGGACCTGCCTGAGCAGGTAGGTATTATGAGACCTATCAACTTAGTGAAAGGTTTAAAAACATGTCCCCATTTTATATCATGATTCTGTTTCAGTTCAATCAGGAGAGAAGAGTTACAGAGGTTAAATCCTCTTTCAATAAATGTAACACAAATTACATCACAAATATTGTTAGATAAAAACACTTTAAAATCCAGCCACTGGTTGGTCTGCCAAGCACTATTTAATAGTAAATTTTAGTAAATCTTATTAATTTGGTTATACCCTGGAGTTGTGGCAAGAGGTACAGGCAAGTACAAGGAGCCCCAGGGAGCCTTGGAAAGCATCACAGAAATACCAACCCTAATGGCAAAGGGCCCCACGAGCTCTAACAAGGCCCGCCAGGCTGCTGGGATCCTGCATGTGGCTGAGCAGGCAGCTAGCTTGCTCACCACTGAGTGTAAAAGCCCAGGGGCCACAGTGTTCCACAACAGCACTGACTCTCGCTGTGAGCCCGTTGCTGTGGCTTACAGCTCCTGCTGGCAGAGGGTATGGGGTGCTGACTCTCTGCCTGTTGATTCTCTTCTTTTTCTCTCCAATCTGCCATTGGAATTCTCCCACTGAGATGCAGACCAAACTGATGGATATCTATGTTCACATAATGCAAATTATCCTGGGAAAACCTGGCTGGGTCTAGTCCAAAAGTTCTCCAAGCTTAATACTGCCTAAGAAAGGGCAGCACATGTGCCCCCAGCCCAGTAAGTAAACCATTCCTTAATGAATGGCAGGCAAGGGGTCATAAAGGCAGACGGTTTATAAATACAGAGCAAACAGGAGAACCAGCGATCCTCCTTGGGAACGTTTCCCTCTAACCCGTCTCAGTTCCTGGGGCACACATCATGCAAATTGTTTTATCACAGCACCAAAGTCCTCTCTCCTTCAGGAACCCTGTGTTCCCACTCTGTTGCTGGCTGGCTGGCTGGCTGGCTGGGAACACCTCCTCCACTGCCTGCCTTCTGCTAGAGCCACTCACATAATATGGGCTTTGTCTACGTGTCTATAAATATTTGACAGTTTAGAAGCAGCACAGTTCCCAGCACAAAGGAAGGAATGTTCCTAGGCTATTTCAGGGCCATCAGCTCACTACAAGGGCTCCCCCAAGCGGGGACAGGAGTACCAAGGACTAAGGTGGCCATTCAGTGTAGGACCTAAGTCAAGTGGGTCAGCTGGCCTCTTGGGGAGTCTTGCCACACTGGTGCTGAAAGTACAGGAAAACACTGAAGGGCCCCGTTACTCCAGAAAACCTTTCACCTGATCACTGTGCTGTGGCATCCACTGCGGAAGCACTAGGAGTGAGCTAAGTCCCCTAGCTTAGACTCACATGGAGACCTGGCATTGGTGGCTCTGACACCCGCCCTGCTCAGAAGGTGTTTCTCAGAGGAAACTGCCGACTGTTTGCAGAGCCGTTCTTCTGTGGAAGCCGCAAGGGCAGGCTGTAGTTGTGGGTCAGGGAGAAGCCTGTTAGTAAGCAAAGAGCCAGGACAAGGGCTTGGCGGGGTCAATAATGGTTCCCAGGCTTGCAGAAATCCTAACAGCTGTGCTGTAAACAGGAGTCCACAAAATCCACTGGATAGCACTCACAGACAAGGAATTTTCTGCTCTTTGTGTACTAGTCCCTGTATTTTAACTCCCCATTCAACTCTGACCTCGTACAAAACTGAATCCATTTATTTTCAATTGATAGAGTGACTTGAAAATAATCAATTGGTGCACCAATGACAGACTGCAAGACAAAGAGCTACCTGTAATCCTGATATCATTTTCTTTGCTTCCTCCACTTCTTTTCCTAAATGCTCTTGTTGTTCCATCAGCTGCTCTTCCCATGAAGTCTCCAGATAGGCGCTGGGGCTGCCTGGTCGCCAGTCTCGAGACAAGGGAGAGCCTGTCTCCTCTACAAATTGAGAAGGAGTATAGGTCATGTCGAGGAAAACAGTTCCCAGCAGAAAGCGTCCAGCGCTTCTCTGTTACAGGTTCAGGTCACCTGCCTCTCTGACCCGGTCCTCACTGCACAGACTGGACTGGCCACCAGGTGGGGCTGTGAGACCTGAGGAACTGGCTGTCAGCTCACACTCCAGGCTCAGGGGAGCATCTCAAGTCTGTTGGGGAAAACTATTCTCTTTCTAACCTTTTGGAAGCAGTTAGACTCCCTCTTTAGGAATCTCGGTATAGGACACATAGATTTTACTCTTAATTCTTTAGAACTGGCATCCCCAGAGCTTGACTCTGCCAGGTACAAAGTGAAGAGCTGTCAGATGCAATGAAAAAATTCCTGTTGGGTGTTCTGGAGCCTCAGACAGGGGTTCCTTTGGCCATTCCCTTGTAACTGAACATCTTTCCCAAATAACATTGTGTGAGTCACACAGGAAACAAACCGGTAAAGCCCACTTGCACGAACTGTTTAATTCTCTCCCTGGGTTGGTTTTATTTCCCTACATTTCTGGTCCCTTTGTGCTCGTTTCCTTGTCTATTTCATCCCATCTAATTGGATGTGCGGCCACTCAATGCATTAGGGAATACAGAAGGGAATTAACTCTTTGAGTAAATTTCTTCATTCATAAGCATTAACAGTAAGTATAATCTCCTTGGGGTGTTGTGAAGATTAAATGGGTAATTTGTGTGAAGATCCCATGGTGCCTGGCCCACAGCACTCGATGAATGCGCCCCTCTCCTTGCCCAGCAGGTCCCAGGAATTTCTGGCTCAGTAACACGATTGACCCTTTGGTACTAACACCAGAGCTGGAGGGGGAGTGGAGGAGGGAAGAATTTAATTCCAGTTTTTCTTCTGAGGAGTTTGGTCTCATTATAACTCCTACAGGTGAATAAATACCTAAATCACATGCTTTGTGTCTTCCATGCTTCCCTTTATGTATGAAAAGGAGTAAGAAAATGTTTATGTAAGAAAAGGAGAGCAACCTAGACAGGAAGGAGAAGTCTAAACAAGGGCTGCTTCATAGTCCTTCGCAGCCCTCATACTAAGCCTGAAGCAGACGTGCTGTCCACTGTGTGTTCATGCTGTATATTCTGAGGTCCAATTTAAATTATGGAAGTACTGAAATTATTTGTATAACACAGGAATAATAAAAACTGTTCACTTGAGTTAGGCTTGACTGTCCCAAGTCATTTCCTAATTCACAGGCAGCCAGCTGAGGACGGCCTGTCTAAGCTGCTGTAAGATTTTTGACAGCTAGGACATCAGTAGTGACATTCTACAAGAGGATGGCCACATTAATTAGCTTAATGGCTTCAGCACCCTTTAGAGCTGACCCTGCATGTATAGACTACGGAGAGGCAGTTACAGGTAGAGAGGACCCCCAAACTCTTCAAGCTGAGGCTGTTCTTTGAGCCAACCCAGGCAGGCCGAGAGACAGTACCTGTTCTGTTCTCTGTTCCTTCAGGGGGAATAATCACAAAATCTGCCTTTTCTTCCGACTGGGTTATAATGGATTCACTCTTTGCACTGTGCATGGGACTGGGTGAAGTCAGGCTGTGAATGGAGGAAAAGAGAAACAATTGTTATGAAGTGTTGTTTAGAAACCAGCTTTCTTAAATTATCCCAGAGATTTGTTACTATCTTACTCCTACTGCCTAACACAGAATCTGGGCCACAATAAGAATATTTGTTGAATGAAGGAATGATGAACTTACTGAATGAGTGAAATGAATGACGACCCAGTCGTAGGAAGCCCCCCACAACAAGGCTCTTTTAAGCCTAATTCATTAAGAAGAGATTTAGCAGAAGGATGGGCAATCTAGTATTTTAAAGAACTCCACATTTTGTTTTGTTTACTTTTTAAAAACTTTTTACCGCCACCACCATCCCTGGGCCCAGGTTCAGAGACTAATGTAGTGTGTGTCTTAGTAGCTTTAGCAGCAGGAAGGAAAAATCTATTTCCAATCCACTGATCTCTCACAGATGCAAGCAATGCCAGCAGAAGAATTGTGGCAGATCAGCTCTGGGCTGCTCCCGAAGGAGGTGACAATGTGGGGGTATTTGAGGGGGGGAGAAAATGCTGGAGTGTGGACAGCCCCAAGCTGGGCAAAGGGGCAATGATTTATCAACAAAGATAGGACATGATAAAGAGGAGGAAAGGGTTATTTATATCTCTGCCACACTTTTCAAATAGTCATCAGAAACCGCTCAATAATTCTAAAGTTCTGATATAACTATTATCCTTGAAAGAAACTGTTCAGATTTTTAGGGAAGTGCAATTTTAAACTCCAGAACAGCATTAGATACACAAGACAAGATGGGACTATGAGGCTGATGCTTCCATCTGACAGGGGAAAGGAGTCTGAACCCGGTTCCTCTGCGACACACCTTGAGAACATCAGCCCTGAAATAATCTCAGGGGCTGGGGGTCTGCAGGCCCAGCCCCCTCTTGGGAATTCTTTCCAAATCCATCACCCAGACAACAGTGAAAATGTCTAGGATTCACTGACCCACTTAATGTGTCCCTGACAGCTCCCAGGCTAATCCTCACAGCCACACTCAGGAGTTAACATTTCGTCTTCCTAGAAACCAGTACAAACAAAAGCCGGGCACAGTGGAGGGAACCAGCGATTTCAAAGTCTCTGAAGCAGCCTGAAGACAGTGTCTCATCCTTCTCATTGGTCCAGATTCAGGGCTTGGACGGGAATGACCTCAACCAGTAATACATTCTCATCCTTGATTGGAACCACAGAAAAAACAAAGTTTTTTCTTTTTCAAATTAAATAAATTCCCTTAACCCTCTCTATAGATCTACGACTGGAATAGGCAAGAGGTGTGTGGAGAGTGGCAAGAAGTGGTATTTAGAAAAGGTAACTGCTTTACAGAGCTCTTACCACCACCCACCACTCAGGCAATCTGACCTCCAGGCCCACATGGATGGGGTGCTGGAAAAGCATCTGCGTGAGGGCACTATGCCATCTGTGAGGGTTCTGACTGCTCAGGCCTGGCACTCTCCTCCTCACAGAAATGGGGATCCAGGTACAGGCAGACACCGGGAACAGCTGCTCCCCTTTGAGAAAGAGCAAGACGGCACCTCCTCCGCTGACTGAGGCGCTGTGGTCCCCCAGCCCTGCCTGCACGGGGCTGGCCCCTAGGAGGGTCTGCGCCAGGCGAGGGGCTGGGGGTTACGGAGAGGCGAGACCCTGGACAGGGAGCATGCTGGGCTCTGCCTCCCCTAAGGGGCTGTCGCCCCTGTAGGGGAGCGGCGCATGTGTGCGTAAGCAGTCCCACTGGCGGAGTGGCTGAGCAGCCCAAGAAAAACAACATTCCCTTTCTAGAGCCGAGGCCACGGAGCAGAGAGGCCAGGACTGGATGTCGAGTCGGAAGATAAAGGCCCTGAGGCGCGTCAGTCCTACGCCTCCCCCGGAACCACCTCACAGCAGAGGACAGGGCTCTAAAATCCTCTGCTTCACGCCACAGAAAGGTATTTTAATGCAATTAACTATATGATTTAGGCGCTCGGAGATTAAACAAGTGATATGTAAGGTATAAACAGGCAATCCCCTACTTGCCGTCATCACCCTCTCAAAGCAGGGCCAAGTGCTACATTTCTTAGTTCCCAAACGTCTAACATCTCTTGAAGTCTTAATACACAAACAAGCAACACCCCCTCCACCAAAGGTACTTCAAAATCAATTTTTTTTAAATGGGTCATGAGCGATAAGGAAGTCCTGCTTTCCTTCAAGGCGAGGCCAGCCGCTCCCTAAACGCCCGCGCTGCAAGGGGACCGGCCAGGCCAGCAGCCCGCCGCCAGAACAGCGCCCTGGGCCACGGGGAGCCCCGGACCCCAGCCCCGGACCCCGGCCACGGCGCCTCGGCTCACCATTTCACTTGCGTCCCTCCCATGGCCCCCTCCGGCTCCGGCTCAGCGAGCCTGCTTCCCAGGGAGGAGCGCCAGGCTGCGGGCCTCCCCGCCCCGCGCCCACACAACCACCCCGAACGTGGGCGGGGATGGGAACGACTCAGCGGCCGGCGCGTCGGCCAGGGCTCCGGGATGCCCCCGGCTCCGCAGCTGCGCGGCGCGCGCGGAAGCCGCCTCTGCTCGCAGGCTGCCCGTCCCGGGCGGCGGCATCGTGGCCTCCGCGGCCGCGGGCATCTCAACCCATCTCCGCGCCGGAGAAACACCGCCCAGGCTCCACAGCGCCTCCGGGGCCCGCCTCACCCCGCCCTTCCCGGGTGCGCGCGCTGCAGCCTCAGCTCGGACCGGCGGGGGCGTTCGGTCCCGGCTCCGCGGCGCCCCCCTCCCTGCCCCGCGCCCCCCAAGCCTATCACCCAGCCGCCCCCTCGCCCCCCAGCCGCTCCCCCCGGCTCCCTCCCCCCATTCCCCCGGCCCCACCCCGGCTCCCATTCCCCCACCCCGCCTCTCCCTACCCCCCAGGCCCTCCCACCCCGGCTCCCTCCCCCATTCCCCACCCCTACCCTACCTGCCCCCCAGCCCTCCCCCGGCTCCCATTCCCCCACCCCCACCTCTCCCTACCCCCCAGCCCCGCCCACCCCGGCTCCCCGGCCCCACTCACCCCAACCCACCTCGCCCCCCCGCCCCTCCCGGGCTGCACACGCCGTCAAGTCCCGGACGAGGACGCGGACAGGGGAGCGGCCGCCGGTCGGCAGCGCACGGAGGAGGCCCCTGGGTCCTCGGTCTGCGCGCCTCCAAACTGAAGACGCCGCCGGCTGGCCGACTGCCCGCCGCGACAGGGGTCGGGGTCTGCCCGGCTCCCGCGGGAAGGGCAGAGACTCCGGGGATCCCCGGAAGCCGCCAGCTCCCCTCTCCTCCCACCTGCCCCTTGGGCGCTCCGCGTGCCCTCGCCCGGCTCGGATCGCTTCGCGGGGACGCGGCGAGAGGCCTGCCGGTGTGTTGACGCAGCGGCGCGTCTCTGGGCGCAGGGGGCCGCTCAGACCCTGGGCGCGACCTCGCCCCCGCGCCGCTCCTCGCTCCAGCTCACACCTGGATCTCCAGGCCTCCCGGCCCCCTCGAGAAGCTTACAGGCTCACTGAGGAGGGCCGGTGCCGACAGCACCACGGGTGAGCGCGGGGCAGGCTGAGGCGAAGACGGCAGAATGGCGAGGGTAAGACGCAGAGGGGGGCGGGAGCCCTCCTGCGACCCCTCCTGGCCCTCCGCGGGCCCCCTTCCCGGCCGCTTGGGGGTCCCTGCGCGAGAGGGAGGGCGCCGGCCTGCGAGGAGGATCCAGGCCGGCACCCCCGGTGCTCAGGTCCCAGGGAACTCGCGCCCGGTGCGGGCGAGGCGCACCCATCGCTGGTGGGTACAGGGTTTCCTTGGCGGTGGTGACAGCGCCTTTGAACCGGATGGAGGTGATGGCTGCGCGTTGTGAAGGTACTAAATGTCACTGAACTGCACTAAATGTCACTTTAAGCCGATTTACGGCCAATTATGTGTTACATGAATTTTATAAAAACACACCTAGTAAATGAAAATTAAAGTTGACCAAGGTTACCAGTATATGAAAATGCTGGAAAGAATGCCATGTGGCCTCAGTTAGGAACCAGTCCACCAAACAAAGAGGAAATTTTATGAAAAAAAGAAATAGGAAGAAGAAAACAAATACACATAAAATATATATAAGGCAAGGAACAATTAGGCTTAACCAGAACAGACTAAGCTGAGCTGAGGTAGGAGAGAAAAGATCATAAGACTATTAATTAAATGTGATTCAGCAATGAATGAAGGTAGTAAATAAGTGAACATGATCTTGGGGTGCTTTACAGGAGCATGATTTACATGAGCCCCAAAGCACTGACCACGCTTTCTCTGGGGCACCGTCCTGCCTTTGGCTGCAAGGGACACAGCCAGCCTTCCAGCTAGAGTCAAACATTAGCCCACCCAAATGCATCCTCCTCTGCCACAATTCCGGGCCCTGTGATGAAAGCTGGAAACACTCTAATGCTCTCAGACAACTCTGCTCGATTTTTTCTCCTGCTATGAGCTTTATACAGCCTTCTCAGGCCATAATTTGGAGTTACACTCAGGCACTAAACCAGTGCCATGGAACTGGCTCTCATAAACGCTGGCAGCTGACATGCAAATACCAAAACCACAGGCTGGGCCATGATGATCCCAGTCATGCCCCCATGTGGACACATCTAAGCTCTGGTGCTGGGGCTCTACACAAAGCGCCCTTATGTGGAAAATTCACCACCACCCCACCCTGCCCTCTGCCAGCACAAAACCACAAGACAGAGCTGAAGGGTCCCTTTCAAAGCCAAATGTAAACTGAGGGAAAGAGGAACAGTTTACGAGCCCTGTTGCCTGCTATGTTGCGATTTGAAGTTGCGAACCGAGAATCCCCCACTACAGAGGGAAGACACACAGGAGGCCAGTTACCTGGAGCAGCTGGATGCAGACGGGGACCTCTGCTGCCCTTCATACTGCCGCACCAGGGCCCGCACGCTCCAGTATGGACTCTCAGTCTCCTCGTCCATGCTGGCGCTCCTGAGGTCAGAGGCACTGGCAAAGGAGAGGGCGTCATGTCTTGGTTCAGGCCGTCAGCAAGTACTCATAGGGGCCACTCAGCACCATGGGAGAAACACAAACAGGGCAAAGCCCGCCTTACAGACACGCAAAACCTAGCAGGGCGACAGTGTCACTGATCTTTGCAACACCTCAGGGTCCTGCTCCCTCAGCGGCCCACAATCCCTGAATGTGCTGCCGTGTGGTTCTCCAGGACAGCTTGGCCTTTAGGATATGTTCCAGGTAGAGACGACTCCCCCAGGGGAATTGGAACATGGCTCTCACATACCTCCCAATGAAGAAAGCACACTGCCAGAGGCATATTTAAAATTCTGGGCACCAGAGCAAAAAATTATATATATGATTACTTTCTGCTAACTGCAAAACAAGCATCTCTTCTGAAAGGCCTTCTCTCTTTGGGGAGTGCCCACTCCAACCTCCACCCCGTGGAGATTCTTTGCTGTGATACGGGGCTATTGAGGCAACATTTCCACCTACTGCACTGTGTCCTTTATGGGAAGAAATGTCAGAGAGAGACAAGTCCCCATCCCCAGATTTCTACCCTTACCTCTGTCTGTATCGATAGGCAACCCGTCTGGACTGTGACATATCATGACACACATCGGCCAGAGTAGCAGCTGCCTCCTGGGCCACAGCAGTGGTGCAGTGCGATGGGTGACTCTGCAGAGGGGCCCTAGAGCCCCGTCCTTGGCTCACTGTCCTGCTGGATCCAGGTCTGAAATGAGCTGCCAGGGCAAGGACTAGCCTCATGATGGACTTCAGGTTTCCTTCCACAATATCTGAGGGATGGAACAGACCAAGAGGTCCTAAGAGGGGGGCAAAGGCTGAAGACTCATCCATTCAATACTTATTTGCTCACAACACAAATGCAAGGCAGTCAAGGTCTCTGTCCTCACAAAGCCGTGCTCAACAGAGAGAGAAGATGTAAACGCAATTCCAGTAAAGTGTGGTAATTATTACATGATAGGAGAAGCACAAGGTTCTTTGCGAGCTCAGAGTGGAGGGGAATAGACAGGAGGGGGACAAAAATCGATGCCGTGAGGCTAATTGTGGAGCTGCTGCACTTCTCCAGGAAAACACAAAGGTGTCCCAAATGACAGTGCTCCCTCAAAATAGCCAACTTTAATGGGCCAGATCCCAAAGCCCACCCCTCAGGGGGACCAGAGCAGAGACGTGACAGCACTCTAAATTTTGTCCTACTAGAAAGGAGGAATATACACACGGAAAACAATGTGATAGGTCTGATGAAAAGTTAATGTAAGGAAATGAGTGAAATTCTATATTTTTAGTTTCACAGCACTTTACTACACAAGGTTTGGGAAAGGACTGATTGATACCTTCTACAGGCTTTCTCAATGGAAAGTAACTGCCCCACCTGAATGACCCAACACAGAGAAAACCAATAATCTAACACGAAAGGAGGGCCCCCTTCTGCTCCCTTTCACATCGGAGCCACGGGCAATCAGACCCAGACACTGCAGCTGAAACAGAACCAGATCTACAGCCAGTTCTGGAGCAACAGCAAGGGGCCTGGGGAGCCTGTGCTCCAAGGGCGCTAACACAGTTTCTTCTTTGCAGCCTGGACTCAAAACGCACTGAGAAGGTCCTCTTCTGACCATGGGGCTCCAGGAGAGGGTGTGTGCAGAGGTCACAGAGCCCTTTTATCCTGCCTGGAATGTTCTGGGTTGTTAAAAAAAAAAAAGCTATAAAATATTTTCCTTTTGGAAAACTGGATGGGAAAAGATAGAGCTATTATGATTTGAAATAGTTCTTGGTCATGAAGCCCAAGGAACTTGAAAACCTTAATCTGTCTCCATTTCTGATTTCTTGTATGAGACATTCTAAAATTAATATCCCAATCTTGTAATTTCTACTCTGTTAATATTCCTACACACACTCAGGAAGCCTTTACTCAATTAAAATGAATAGGGAACTTCTCTCTCCAGGTTTCCAAGGCACTCAGATTTTGATGATCACTCTGTCTCAAGAGGGTAGCTTTCTTTAGGGAAAAATGATAATGAGGCCATGCGCCTAGTGCTACTCCGGCCTACTCAGAACCCTCAGCTACACAGCCTATGGTCTCGAGGCCAGCAGTCACCCCTCAAAGCTGAATGTGCTCTACACCAAGGACTCGAGGAGGTGCCGACCTTTAGCCGAAGTCTGATGCATACGAATCTTTTTAGAGGCCACAAACTGTAGCACTTTCTCCACGTTATTTTTCATCTCCTGTTGGTTACTGGGACTCAGCTGTACCCCACTCAGCTTCTCTCCTGCTGTTAGAAGAGAGAAAATATATGAAGTTATAGGGAAGAACATTATCAAAGTTTCATAGTAGCCAGACACAGAGAAAGGGAATATTTGATGTAAAAACTATTATATATAAGTATACAAGTGAGTTAAGGCTTGGTGTTTGTAATTTGGATGGGGAAAAGGAAAATGAAAGCCTTTTGGATACCTGGGGGCCTGGGAAGTTACTGTTTGTTTGTTTGTTTATTCATTCATCAAATATTCATTGCACACCCGTTTGCCAGGCACTGTTCTGGGCACCAGAGAAACTGCAAGGAACAAGACAAACGCTCTTCTGTCACAGAGCTTGTATCTGACCAAATTAACAAGTAAATGTTTAATGTAATTTCAGGTAGTAAAAAGTGCCATGGAGAAAAACAAATGAGAATGATCATGGCCTCTCTGATAATACAATTGGGCAGAGACTAGAATAAAGTTAAGAGATGTTAAGACTTGAGAAAGCATCCGAGACCGAGGAGCCAGAGGTACCAAGCCCAGGGTGGGAATGTGCTCAGCTGGTCTCGTGCAGCAGAGAGAGCGAGGGGTTGAATCCTGAGAAGGTGCCGAGGTAGGTGAGGCCAGGCCAGTCACAGCTCTGCGGACCAGGGTGAAAGGCTCTAATCCTAGGAGAAATGGGCAGCCAGTGGAGAGTCTGAGACAAGGGAGTGACATGATCTGGGCTTCTAAAAGTTAACTCAGTGTGGACTCAGTAGATTATGTGGAAAGGGAACAGGGAGGTTGGCTAGAAAGAAAAAGAAAATAGTCAAGGCAAGAGATAATGATGGCTTGGGCTGGAGTGGAAAGGGCTGACAGGTGAGAAGTCAGGTATCAGGTAAAATTTTAACATTAAGTGGACAGCACACGAGAAGGACTGGGTATGACACATGAGGAAAAGAGAATGGTAGGGATGACTTGTAAGTGTTCCATTTCAACAGGTCGGTGAATAGTCCTGCGATGTGTTACTTAGATGAAGAAACAACAGGTAGCTGGGGGCGGGGGTGGGGGCAGGGGGAGACATAGGTGGAAGAGTCTTTTGATTTTATATCCTTTTGAAACTTCTGAATTTTCTGATTATATTTTCAAGTGTAATCTATTCAAGTAAATGAAAAATTAAATGTTTAAAATGTGCTTTGGACTTAAAGCAGATCTAGGTTTGTACCTCTGCTTTGTCACTTGTAGTTATGTAACCCTATAAAATGGCACAGCCTTTCTAAGCCTCATAAAACGAGGGAGAGTAGCGTCCATATCATACCCATATCATAAATTAAAGTAACATGCCTGGTACAATGCTGGATATATTCCATGTGCTCCATGAATTTATCTGTTTTTACAAGTCCTTTCTTGTAAGATTGTTTCCTGAAGATGGGGATAAGACTATCTGTCTCTCAAGGGTTGATAATTAAATGAAATTAAATGAGATGGAAAGTGTTCAATAAATGGTAGCAGCTCTTACTATTATCACTGTTGTTACCAGTTTAAATGAATACACTGGTGAACCCGTGAGCTGACCCACTAGGGCACTGGTGGACGGGCCGCCTATAGCAAAGTGGACGTCCTCCATACCACGTCCCTCAAGGACAGGAAGCAAGGTCAGCTGACTAATGAAACCATAAATGTTTGAGTACCTATTAGGTGCCAGGCCCTTGGGTAGGAGTTGTCAAAACGGAAAAAAAATTATACTGCACCTGCTCTTAAAGGGCTGTCTATAAAGGAGAGAGAGGTAAACAATTACAGCCTGGCAAGTGGTGCTGCTGCAATAATAACAGAGCTCCGGGCGAGTGTTATGGAGCCAAGGCCGTGGTACCATCTGACGAGGACAAGCAGTGACTCCCGGGCTTCCAGAAGACAAGCCCTCTCCTGAAGCATTATGGGAGTACCTACAGCACTCCTTTTGCTGGAAACACCTTTTTGCCTGGCTCCCACCTCTTGTCCAGCTTCAATGTAGACATCAATCCTCTGGCAAGCCATCTGAGTCCCCAGGGTTGGTTGGCTGCTCTCTGTACTTACCTCAGAGCTGACTATATTTCCAATCTGTCCAGCTAGACTGGGAGACTCCTGAGAGCACAGACTGGACTTGTTACATTCCCAAAGCATAATACAGAGCCTGGCACACAACACTGACTCGCATTCATGCATTGTTTACTGACTAACAAGTGATAAGTCTCTACTTCCATCTACATGTGTTTGAAAGAAGAGGCAATCTAATCTAGGGCCTTCCAAGGATGGAGAAAGCCATGGCTGCCCTGTGCCAGCGCAGAGCTCAGGAGAAAGCCATGGCTGCCCCTGTGCCAGCGCAGAGCCCAGCCGACTGACCGACGATCTCGATGAGGTAAGCCAGGGTCACCCCATCGCGGAGGTCCTGCCGCAGGTCCCGCACAGGCCTCGCTGCTGGCCGCTTCTGCAGCTGTGCGTTCACCCAGGCCACATACGCCTGCAGCTGGTGCTGGAAAATGAAAGGGGGAGGTAAGGGAGGTCGCATGTAACTATGACCCTTTACCCTTCACCCTCTAAAGTGGCACTTGAGATGAGGCTATGGTAGTCAATCTACATTCAGAGGGAGGAGGAGGAGGGGGTTTAAGAGAATAAAGAAGAAAGGTGGTCAGACATGGAGAATGTTCTGAAATTCTCTAATTTTGTGCTTTTCTCCAGGGATAAGGTAACCTCTGACTTGGAAGGCAAAGAAGACACAGAGAAGCAGGGGAGTGTCTTAGTGGCTCGTTGCCAGGGATGAGGGCCAGCCCGGGACCACAGACAGTTTTCAGGTGTGACCACCGCAGCCAGCAGCCCACCGTGCTTCTCAGGACAGCCACTCACATGCATGATGGACCATGATGCTTACAGGAACTGATCTCAGGGAACTGGGAATAAACACCAAACCAAGTTCAGACCACCTCTCCCATCGCTTTCTTCACAATGAGACTTAACTGAAATTACCTCACAGCCCAAGATTTGTTCTCCTGAGCCCATAATCCTAGTGTTGCTACAGCTAGTTTTAATCCTTGCTTTATATAGTCAAAGAGGATCTAGTTTCCTAAAACCTACATAAAGAAGGAAAAAGAATTGCTTTGGTGAGCAGTGTCTGAAGGCTTTGGGGTGGCGGAGCACTTTTACTTATTCTTGACAAAGCTCAGGCCCAGAGAGGGACACGTGACCCATCCCAGCCCTTGACAACCTTACATATCCCATTTTGTCCCTTAAACAAAGCTTGTATTCAGGTGTCATTCTGATCTTGTATTGTTCTGAAGGTGGGTACTAAATACCAAAATAGCACAGGAACAATATCAAAGTACAGCAACAACTCTGGTCTCTGTAGAAGCTGAAGACCCTGAACCTAAAAGTTAAGTTCAAGGGCTGATGGTATTGAATTACAATTTGGTCAAAGTACAGTTGGGTCCTAAGCCCCAAGCACTTCCTTAATGAAATGATGTTGGAAATTACTCTGTGGCTGCTTCCTGAGTTTAAACTGAATCTTCATTGTTTTCTCTATGTCACTTCGTGGGAATAAGTCAAGCCTTTCGGAAGCTGGCACTAGGACACTCGCCAACCAGCCACTGCCAATGCACGGTAAGTGCGATCATCGGCAGGCGGCAGGGGAGGGAATCTAATGCTCACTGAATATCTACCATGAACTAAACACTATTTTGTTGTTTGACACATGTTCTAATGAATTGATGAATGTACCAGGAAGAGGACCTGCCACACAATTAATGTTTACGTAATGGTCATTATTTTCATCATTATCATCACCTCATTAATTCTCACAAAAGCACTGAAGGGTCAGTAGCATCCCGTCAATGGATGAGGTTCAGAGAAGTCATGTACCTTCTCTCATGTCCCCAGGTAAAGGAGGTCCAAGCATTTATCAAGGGCCTCCTGTTATCTACAGAATAAGGATGGCTGCACCCACAGCCTATCCGGGGCCACTCCTGTCCACAGTCTGCCCCCACTGAGGGAGGCAGCGAGGGAGGCAGCCTCCCTAGTCAACCACTCTGCTCTTGGGGAGGGATTAAGGCTAGAAATGGCATTAAGGCAACAGCTGGAATCTGATTACCTGGTTTACATACAAAACTCCTAGCCAGTTTCCCCATACCTAATGCCACCCTCAACCCATCCTCCACAGATTCCTGATTTTAAGACTGGCCTCTCCTTATCCTCAAGATAAAACCCACTCTCCTTTGCTGCACTGAAGTCTGTCATGTACTAGCCCTGCCTCTTATCAGCTTCACTCACTCTTCTCACATTTGCCCCTCATGTTTCAGTTCATAAAACCACACACAGTGCCCAGACGCACACGTTGTCCTGCCCCTCTACCCCTGCCTGCCCTCTCAAGTCTCAGCTCAGCCTTCTCCTGGAAGCCTTCCCTGACCCTCCCACATACCTGGCTCTGATTTCCTTGAGGATGTCCCGTGTCACACAGTCAGTTCAATGACAGTTTGGGTGCAGCCAATGGCACTGTTATGGGGCTATAAGACGCCTTATGCCTTCAAGAAATTGCAAGATAAAAATGGAAGAGGAAGAAGAGAAGCTTACAGGCTGGCAGAGACAAGTGCTGTGAGGGGCCCCTTGGGTGCAAGACGGTATTGGCCCACCTTGAAGCCCACAGCTGGAGAGGGGGTGCATTTCCTGAAGGAGGAAAGGAAACAAAGAGGACAGTGAGCTCAAAGGAGCTAGGTCTGAACTATGCTCTATGCAGGGAGTTACAACAGTTCAGAATTATTGGACTCAGAATATAACACTTGCTCATCAAATATTTGTTTGATCAGCAAAATATTTGTCACATTTCATCAAGACTTCAAACGCCTGCAAGAATTAATTATGCAGGGGCAGACAAGAACAAGTATTTTTCATTAGGCCAATATAATTTCTATTTAAGCAACCATAGCATTCTTCTGGCTAGTGAATAGAAGTTGCCTCTGCTGCAAAACTGATTAGAGATTCCTAACAGTGCTTTTCATGCACATTAATCACAACTCTTCCAGCGAGTGGATTCTACAGCACAAACAATAAGAACAGTCACCACTTTTCTGTACACCTACTGTGTCAAGAGCTACATTAGGACTTTTAAGCACGTTTTCTCTAATGCTGATCTTCCAGGGAGATTTTATCTATTTTTCTAATTGGAAACTGACTCAAAAAAGGTAAGATAATGTGTTCAAGGTGTACCAGACAGTAAACTGTATGAGTGTGAGACTCACTCTGACTCCCAAGCCAGAGCTGCTGGTGCCAAAATGCATCCCTGGGGCTTACCCGACCTCATCAGAACTCTGAGAATGGACGGCACCTTGCCCTAAATCACTTCCGCCACCGCATGCAACATCTGAGTCTCCCGTGTAGTAATCCCCACAAAGCAGCTGTACACTGCTCAAAGTGGGTCTCTGGGCCAGTGCATGAACATCACCTGGGAACTGTCTGAAATGCACTCTCAAGCCCCCCCAGCTGTACCCACCAAGAACCCACATTTTAGAAAGATACCCTGGTGATTCATAAGCACATAAAGTTTGAGAAGCACCCATCCAGCCCACAGTTCCCATACTTGGCTGTACAAGATCATCACAGAAGTTTTTTAAAAACACAGATGTGTAGACATTACCCTAAACCCATCAAATTCTCTCTGGGGTAAGAACTCAACAGTATTTTCCTAAGCTCTCCACCATAAGACTTATAGAGCTAACCTAAGTCTTCTAAGCTAACCATTCCAGTCCCCTTAACCCAGGGTTCTCCATATGATTACTCAGCAAAATCACCTGGGAAGCTTTGAACAAATACTGATGTCTGGGCCCCTCTGTAGCCCAGTCGGGATTTCTGAGGGCAGGGCTCAGGTATATCAATGGTCCTCAGGCGCCTCCAGGCACATGCAGATGGTGAGCCAAGGTGCACTATTCCTCACAAAAAATGGTTTCAATTATTGACCTTCCTGAATTTCTCTGAAACCATGGCATCTAGAACCTAATTTCTTTCCTATTTCTGTCCTACCAGAACATACTGTTGGCCCACACTAGGGAGTTACTCAAAATTATTTTATTTCTAACTGTTCATTTTGAAATAAATTCAGGCTTACAGAAAAGTGGTAAAGATGGTAAAAAGGGTTCCCTTATTCCATTACCCAGCTTTCCCAAATGTTTACATCTTAAGTTCATGTATGATCAAGACAGGAATTAGAACTGACACAATACTATTAACTAATCCACAGACTTTATTCAAATTTCACCAATTGTCCTAATATTGTGCCTTTTCTGGTCCAGGTCTCACACTGCATTTTCTTGTCATGTCTCCTTAGTCTCCTCCAATCTGGGACAGCTGACAAGTTTTTCATGATCTTGACAATTTTGAAGAATATTGGCCAGTTGTTTTGTACATTGTCATTCAATTTGGGTTTGTCCAAAGTTTCCTAATGATTATACTCAGGCAATGGGTTTTTGGCAATAATAATGCAGAAGCCGTGTTATGCCCTTCTCGGTGCATTGTATCAACGGGCACATGACACCAGTCCATCTCATTATTGGCGAAATTAAGTAGGATCACTTGGCTAAGTAGTGTCTGACGGGCAACTCTACTGTAGAGTTGCCATTTTTCCCTTTGTAATTAATAAACATCTTGGGGGAAGATGCTATGAGACTATGAAAATATTCTTTTCCTTATCATCACTTTACCTGTCCATTTTAAATGTAACATCCATTGATTTTCCCTTCCTGCAGCAATTATTATTATGTTGTTTCCCAAATGGCAATTTTCTAATTCCATCATTCCTTCTACAGTTATGAATTGTAATTCAAAATATGAGTAAGAGCTTTCCCCTTTCCACCATTTATTTACTTAAAGCAGTATGGGCTCATGGATATATATATTTTTTTAATGTATTCATCATATTAATCCATTACTATCATTATTTATTTCACTGCTCAATGTTCAGATTTTGGCCATTGGGACAAATGTTGGTTTCTTCATGTTGGTTCTTATATCCCTTTCATATGCCCCAGTCACTTTTTTTTTATTGTTCACATAAAATTTATCATTTTAACCATTTTAAGTGTACAGTTCAGTAGTGTTAAGTATATTCACATTGTTGTACAAAAATCTATAATCTATTTCATACTGCAAAACTGAAATTCTCTAGCTATTTAATAACAACTCTGCATTTCCTCCCTCTCCCAGCTCCTGGCAACCATGATTCTACTCTGTTTCTATAATTTGACTACTTGAGATAACTCAGATAAGTGGAATCACACAGTATTTGTCTTTTTGTGACTGGCTTATTTCCCTTAGAATAAAGTCTTCGAAGTTTATCCATGTTGTACTATGTGACAGGATTTCCTTTCTTTTTAAGGCTGAATAATAGTCAATTGTATGTTTTTACCACGTTTCTATCCATTCATCCGTTGATGGACACTTGGGTGTCCAACCACCTCTTGGCTGTTGTGAATAATGCTGCTAGGAACATGAGTGTATAAATATTTCTTCAAGATCCTGTTTTCAACTCTTTTGGATATACACCCAGAAGTAGGGTTGTTGGATCATATGGCCTGATCATTTCTTTGAGATCTTCCTTACTTTTTGGCATCATAAAATATTCCAGGCTCCTCATCTTGTACTTTCCTGCCCCTCCTCTGGAATCAGTTATTTCTCAAAAGAACTGTGGCTTTATTGGAGAATGGTTTTAGAAACCAAAAGTTGTGCATGAGGTGTGCTCACTGCCCCTGGGGTAGCATTCCTGGCCGTATTGGTAGCAGAGTAGGAAATCTGCGTGTATACACACATACACACACACATCTATACTTATCTTGATTAATAGACAGAAACATACCATGAGTTATACCATCAATTGCATTGATCCCTCCTCCAAGCCAACACCACAATGTTTATTCTTTCCTTTTCCCTCTCTTCATTTGCAACCTCTTTCTCCCACAGTAAGGAACTTCTCACTATCCACAATATATTTAGTAATATTTGTTCAATCCCAGAAACACACAGTGTCAGACTTGCTAATCCATACCTTATGGAAAATAAGTTTACTAACCATAGTGTAACTTCTGTGTGTAGTTCCTTTTGTCTTAAGCCTTACAGTGTATAGTCAAAAGGCTGATTCCAACACGACTTTTCCACCCCCTTCAGTTATGTTATTTATTTGTAATACAGTTAGGTTCACTTCTTACTATCTGTAGTCCACTTTGAATTCTCCCTACATTTAGGTTGATTTTAATTGTTTATTTTTAGGATAGGTGATTATAAAAGTAGATTCTAGAAGTCAGAGATATACAAAAATATACATTCAGAAAAGTGTCACCCCTCCATTCCTTTTTCTCCATTCACTTTTCTACTCCATTCACTTTTCTACTCCATTCCCTTTTCTTCATTCCTTCTACCCATTCTTTCCTACCCCTGAAGGTAACCAATCTCATTAGTTCCAATTTATCCAGAAAAAAAAAATGCATATTTTATTTCCTTTTCATGTGAAAAACAGCAAAATTTGATATTCTTTTTGGCACTTGTACATTTCACTTCACTTAATATATTCTGGAAACCACTTTATATTGATTTAGAGATCTCTCTTATTAATTTTTACAGCTACAAAGTACTCCATTATGTGGATATACGATGGTTTATTCAACCATTCTTCTATATATGGGTGCTTAGGTTTTTTCCAATAATTTGTAATTACAAACAATGCTGCAATGAGTAACCCTATGCACATGTATTTTCATGCTGATGGAAGTCTATCTTCAGGGTAGACTCTAAGAAGTGGGATTGCTGTGTCAAAAAGCAAGTATATAAAAGTATTAAATATTGCCAAATTTCCTGCCATAAGGGTTTAATTTGTTTGCATTCCCATCAATAATACATGACAGCACACTTTCTCATAGCCTTGCCCATAGAATATGTTGTCATACTTCTAATTATCACCGATATGATAGGTAAGAAAGAGTATCTTAGTGTTGTTTTAATTTTCATTTCTTCAATTATGAATTTGAACCTCTTTTTGTAGGCTTAAGAATCCATTTTATATCTCTCATCTTTTACACCTTTTTTCATATCTATGTGAATTGTCTGATTCTTTTTTCATATCTATGTGAATTGTCTGAGCATGTCTCCCATTTTTCTATCATCTTTGTCCTTTGTTCCTCCATGTTTAAGAATTCTTTATATATTAAGAATATTACCCTTTTCTCTTTGACTTATGTTGCAGATATCTCCCAGTTTGTAAACTGTCTTTTGACTTTGTTTATAGTGGGCATTTTTTTCTCTTTTTTTTGCCATCAAAAAGTTTTTATTTTTATATAATCAAATTTATTGTAATTTTATTTTATTGCCCCTAAATTTTGAGTCATGGTTAGAAAGCCTTTTGCAACAATGAAATGAAAGAATTCACCTGCTTTTTTTTCTAGTTCCTGTATAGTTTAGTTTCATTTTTTACACTTAGATCCATGATCCATTTGAAGTTTATTCTTGTGTATGATATATAGATCCAATTTATTTTTCCAAATGGCTACCCAGTTGTTCCAGCATCATTTATTAAAAGTCCCTTTTTACTCTAGTGATTTGAGATACTACCTTTACCATATACTAAGTTTCCACAAGTTCTTGGGTCTGTTTTTGGGCTTTATATTCTATATCACTCATATATTTGTTTATTCATGCACCCATACCATGTTTTTTCAATTATAGAGGCCTTATAGTACATTTTAATGTCTAGTAAAGTTAGTCCCTTTCCACTGAAAATTTTCTTTAGTGTTTTCTTGACTATTCTTGAATATTTATTTCTTCATATGAACTTTAGTTATATATTATCTAACTTCCTAAAAAAGCTTGTTGGGATTTGGGGATTATATTTAATATATAAAATAATTTAAGGAGAACTATCATCTTTATGATAGCAAATCATCTATTCAAGAATGAGGAATATCATTCCATTTGTTCAAATCTGTCTTTCAGGAGTATTCTAAAGTTTTATTCCTGTAGGTTTTACACATTTCTTGTTAATTTCTAAGTGTTTGATCTCCTTCAATGCAATTGTAAGTAAGGTTTTCTCTACCATTATGTTCTCTAATTGGTTAATTTTGTGTATATGAAAGCTATTGATTTCAGTATGCTAATTTTATATCCTGTTACCTTATCTTTTATTGTTTGAGTTTTATCAGTGATTCTCTGTCGTTTCCAGGATTACTATATTATCTGCAAAAAGAAATTGTTTTGCTTCATTACTAAACCTGTGCCTCTAATCAATTTCTCCAGTCTAACTGCTTCAGCTAATACCTCTGTTACAATGTTGAATAGTAGTAGATACAGTGGGCAACCTTCTCTTGTTTCTGAACTTAGAGAAATCCTTATGTTTCCCAATTTAGTAAGTTACTGATTTTAGGAATAAGATACACATATATTTTCACATGTTAAGGAAATATCCATCAAGTCTTATTTTCTTGAGTGTTTTTATGAGGAAAGGATGATGAATTTTGGTAAAAGTTTTGTCAGCACTTATGGAGATAATCTTATGATGATTTTTTCCTGAGACCTATTAATATGGTATATGATATTAATGGATTTCCTAATAATGAGCCTACTTTGCATTCTTGGAATTAAACCCACCTGATCACAGTGAGTTATATTTTTAATGTGATTGGATTCTGTTCATTAATAAAATATTTGTTAGTGCTCTATTAATACTATATATATGTGGTACTTTTCCATGAGTATTCATAAATATTATTTTGTAGTTTTCTTTTTACAGTCTTTATCATGTTTAGGCATCAATACTACACTTGCTTCATAAAAAGAATTAGAAAGCTTCTCTTCACTTTCAGTGCTTGGAAATAACATATAGAGCAGTGGACCTGTCAGATATATGGAGGTGTGGTAGAAACCCCCAATGAAATAATCTGAGCCTAGTACCTCTTTTGAGAAATAGTTTTTCCATAAGACTCTGTTTCTTCCACAGAAACTGGTCTGTTTAAATTTTCTGTCTCTATCAATTTTGGAAATCAGAATTCCCCTAGGAAATTATCCATTTCATCCAAGTTTTAAAATGTGTTTAAAAATTTAAATGCATAGACCAGCAAATACTATTATAATTTTTTCTGTTCCAAGGGTTACTTCTCCATTATCATTTATTTTATATACTTGTGCTTTCTCACTGTTCCCTTTTTCTATTCTGTGATAGCTAGTAGTTTGTCTATTTTGATAATTTTTCAAAAAATCTTAAAAAGAAAATGGTTTAAAGAAGTTATTGTTTTTCTGGCCTAAGTCCCTCTAAAACCATGATACCAGAACCAAACACAATACTCTTGAGTGTAAAACCAGACAATCAGTTTCTTCATCCAAAATATTTCACATTTTTTCCTCCTTCCTTCTCTTCCTCCTCCTCTTCATCTTCTCTTTTTGTTACCACCTTACATTGCTGACTCAGAGTGCTGCTACCAAAACCCCTAAATAATTTCTAACACATTCTGCTGTTAAACCAATCTCTTCCATCTTAATTCTTGTGAAAACAGTCTTCTTGATCCACATTTACCACTAATAAATTTCACTTTTAGATTCCATCTCACAAGATCCTTCTAGACCCTGCCATTTCATGCCTTCATTTATTCAAATCAACCAACATTGCCAGGAATCATACCAAGCCCAGGGCTTAAAGGCACATAAATATACCACAAAGTGATTACCGTGGCAATGGAGAAACATTTTAAAATGCTCTCTTATGCACAGAAGGGGTAACCAGATGGAAGGATGCAGAGGCCAGGGAACGGAGGGCTATCTGTCTGGTTCTTTCAGGATGCTGGCCAGTAAGAGAAGAGGAGAAGGGCATGTAACAGAGAGGTGCGGAACAGGGTGAGTCATGAAGGCACATGGAGCCTTGTAGGAGCAACCAGTTAACAAAATAGTGAGTGGACAGAGCCATCACTCCCAGGCAATGGTGACGGAGAAACAGGTCAGCACAAGACCTACCACCGAAGCTGAAGGCTTACAGACCTTCCACAGGGAAGCGTGGAGTTTGGAAACAGAGTGAAACGGTGGCACCTGCACCTTAGAAAGGTCACTCTGGGCAGAGCAGAATATACCTAGAGAAGCATCTAGATTTGGAGAAGCCTATGAGGAGGCCTGGCAACAATTCAGGTGAGACAAAATGAGAGCCTCACCCAAAGCGGTAAGGTTAGACGATGACAAGCTCCCGGAACAGGTCGGAGGGCCTGACGGGATGCCGGCAGCAGCAAAAAGAGACATCCAAATAGTCATGCCCGAGTGGATGGCGGCGCTCTACTGAGACGGAGAATATATGAAGAGCAAGTTTCAGGGAAAAGCAAATAGTTCAGTTCTGAACAAAAAAACACCAGGGGAAATGTTCTGCAGCCGGGTGGCAGTATATGGGTCCAGAGCACGAGAGGTGGGGCTAGGGGGAGACGCAGACTTGAGTGTGTCCGTGTGTGGGAGGAATGGCTATGGTGCCAGGGGCTAACCACCACCTGCTGAGCACCACAGCCCAGGCACTGCGCTAAGCCTGCTCCCACAGCCTTTCGTATGTGCAAATAGGAAATATACATGTTATTATATCTTACTGTGCTTATGGACAGGGACTGTAATGGGGTGGGGGACTTGATAATATGGGTGAATGCTGAAACCACAATGTTGCTCATGTGAAACCTTCATAAGATAGTATATCACTGATACCTTAATTTTTTGAAATGCTTAAGAAAACAAAACAAAACACAAACCCCAACAATACAATAGAAAACAGGTATGGAACAAAAACAGTTATCCAAAAATGAATTACACATCACTTTTAAACATGAAAATACTTTTCATAATAAAAGAAATTAAAATTAAAACATCAAAAAAAGAAATATACATGTTATATGTAATATATAATGACACATTTCCCCCCACACACACACCGACCCTGTGACCCTGTGAGGAACAATTAGTTCCACTTTACAGATGTGGAAGCCAAGATTCAGAACACGCCCAGGGTCTCAGGGCTGATAAGTGGCACGAAAGGGATTTGAACTCAGTACTGACTCTGAATCCTGGGCTTCAATCCTCGTCAGTCACCGGACGAGGCAATTCACATGGAGTCTCCTTTAATCCTCACACCTAATCACTGAAATCAATATTATTAGCCCCATTTTTCATATGGGAAACTGCTCGAGATCAGTGCTGCTAAGTGGTGAAAATGGGATTTGAATTCACTCAATGTATTATTTCCTCTGCACCAAAGAAAGCAAACAATGAAAAAGACAGTGTGATCAGATAGAGGCTGGGATGGGTCAACATTAAAGGGACAAGGGAAGTGAGATGAGGGAAAAAACTATCTTAGCTTCAGAGGGACAGAAAAAGCAGCAGAGAAACTGTTCTGCGGGAACCCGGGCACGAGGTGGCCAACAAGGTCAAACACTGTAGTAAAGTCGACTCAGGGTGGGAAAGCCCATTTCATTCAATAGTTCAGGGTCTTTGCTGGCCTTTTGGAGAACAGATATGGTAGAGCTCTAGGGTTAAAAGTCAGATGAACTGAGAAGACACCAGGAAGTAGGAAAACAGAAGCAGGGAGTGGGGAGAATGGGTATTAGCTGGACAGGAGTGTCGAGGAGGGAATGAGGGGCTTTTAGGATGAGAGGGCATTTGTAGGCTGAGACAAGGGGTTAGTGAAGGAGAACCTGATATGAGGGAGGCGTGGATGATGCAGCAAGGTTTCAGGAGGGGAAGAGGGCCCCTTCCTCCTCTAATCATGAGGCAGGAGTAGTTACCAAGTGGGGAGATCTGGAGGAAGATGGCAAGAGGGAAGCCGAGGAAATGCAAATCCAATTGCCCTCTGTTCATTATAAAGTAGGCCAGTCTGTCTGCCGAGGGTGATAGGGAGAGGGGGAATGGGAAGACTTCAGGAAATGACCCTGTGGGAAGCTGGAAAGGGCTGCTGAAGATGTGGCAGCACCAGGGCCTCGGCAGGGGCTGGAAATCATCCTCTTGTACCTGCATCAATCGGCAAGGGGCTGTGACTTCCCCTGAGGGTGCTTGGCAGGACTGAGCCATGAGGGAAGGAAATGAGGAGTGGGGCTGACAAGGACTGGAAATGGCTGCGGAGAGACAGTGGTCATCAGGGCAAAGGCTGTGAGCATGGTGGCGAGGGCGGGTTTAAGCTGCCTGGCAGTAGAATCTTGCAGGGAGAAGAAATTAAAGGAGAGCTGATAAACTGAGGTCCAGATGAGTAAGGAGAGAACAGGATGCAATTGAAAATAAACTTAATGGGAATGGAGGAGTGTGAAAATTGGGGTTTGAGCAGAGAGTAGAGTTTCAGAGTTCACGATTGCACAGGTAGGCCCTCTGTGGAATAAGCCGTGGGCTGTGGCCTCAACAAGTGGTGTCACTGAAGCGGCAGGAAGGGAACAATCCTACCGTGAGGACAGTCCGGGAACCAGGAGGCGAGACGACATCATCAGTGATCCTGCAGTCATTCCAGGAAGAGGGCAGGTATTAAAATGCTGAGGATGTCTGCTATTCTGCCCAGGCATGTATTTAAAGCCCTGGTTAAGAGTGCCTTCAAGGAAGGAACAAAACAGCAGCAGACTCACAGAACCCAAGAACGGACTAATAGTTACCAAAGGGAAAGGGACTGGGGAAAATGGGCGGGAAGGGAGGGATAAGAGGGAAAAAGGGGCATTACGATTAGCAGATGTAATGTTGGGGGGGCACGGGGAGGGCAGTACAACTCAGAGAGGACAAGTAGTGATTCTGTGGCATCTCACTACGCTGATGGACAGTGGCTGTGGTGGGGTTGGTGGGGGGGACCTGATGAAGGGGTAGTTTAGTGATCGTAATATTGCACATGTAATTGTAAATTAATGATAATAAAATAAATTATATTAAAAAAAAAAGAGTGCCTTCAAGGAGACAGTGACTGCATGGGGGTATGGGTGGGGACTTGATAATATGGGTAAATGTAGAAATCACATTGTTTTTTCATGTGAAACCTTCATAAGAGTGTATATCAATAATACCTTAATAAAAAATTTTAAAAAAGAGTGCCTTCAAGGAAAGGTACTCATTAAAATTTTTAACTGAAGAAAGGCCTTTGTCATGTCATTAGCAGGTCTGCATGTAGAGATCTATTAAATGCCATCTAACAAGATGGAGATTCACCACTAAGTGAGACCACTTATCCACAGGCTGAGGGTCCCACTGAGTGCAGGTCTCCACCCTCCCACTAAACCTGATCTGGGGAGCTGACAATGAGACCAAGTGTTGCTTAGTCACCACTTTGACCAGAAGATACCTGTACTTCTCACCCAGGGGGCAGGCAAGACCCTGTTTTTGCTATAAGTGCCTACTGCTGTCTCTGCAAAACTCGATTTGCAGGACAAAGTAGACACTCCTACGAGGACCAGCCCCACACAAAAGAGGCCTGTGGTGCAAGCCTGGCCCTGGGGAGCTCAGCCACTTGGTTTTAACAATTTGCTGGAGCTGCTTCTGCAGCAGATGAAATGCTAAATGCTTTTTGCAAGAGGCTGTTACTTCTGGGGGTTGGACTGTTAGTTTTATTTTTTCCTTCTTCTTTGGCCTCACAATCTTTTCCCAAATTATAACTCGTGTGGAAAACCAGACATGTAAAAAGCAGAGTTTCTCTGGTTAGGGCCAGAGTGGGAGATGCCAACTTAGCTCATTTGCCCTTTTTCCTCCACCTGCAATCCCTCACACCTCAGCCACCTGAAGTTAACTTCTTAAGAGCATCGTGCAGCAGCTGGGAAAAAACACTGCATTTTGTTTACTTCTAGCTCTATCATTTTATAAATCAATTATTCAGTGAAAGCATGATACAATAGGTTCAGCAAAATGAAAATATCTGGAATACTAAGAAATATATTTTGAACAATCCCCTAATTCTTGGTCTGTTTCCAACAACAGCTGGAGAAGTACAGTAGGCCCACAAGAGGGTCAGATCAGATCCACTGGGGCGGTACACCGACAGGCCCTCGGGTTGGCATCCGATCACAATGATGCCCCCTCTGCAAACACTGCGGGGGCCCTAGGACTGGGCAGGTATTACAGCACCACTTCCCCTGGCCACAGCTGACTGGTCTAGCTGAGTGACCCGTCAAACCTGCCTATCTCTGGATATTTCCAATCTGGTGTTTAGGAATAGAATCAGGGCGGGCTCACACTCTATCTCCCTCCGTCTCTCTCCCTCCATATCTTTCTCTCAAGCTCTATCTCTGATAAAGCTGTAAAACACAGATGTTGCCATAGGCCACGCTGCCTGCCTGAGACAAGTCATCTGTTGTGAGAGGAGATAAAGCCTCCCACAGAAAGAGCCGGAGGCAAGAGGCAAAGTGCATAGGAAGAGACCCTGCTGTTACCTGGTTTCTTGATTTTCACTGAAGCTCTGCTCCATCCTTGCCCTTTTTGGGGTTAGTTTTCCAGGCCTTCCTCGGAGTCCACGAGTCAGTGAATTCCACTTCCTATCTCTGCTGGTTACTAGTTGGGTTCCTGGCACTTGAGACCAAACTAATAAAGAAGGCAGCCAAAACATGACGTCAGGGGCTGCACAGAGCTGATCTGGGACCAGAATGAACATCTCTGACTTGTTCTGGGGGAGCCAGGAGGCCTGTGTGGTGCGGTAGTCCAGAAAGACCAAGGGTTTTTATGACAACCCTCTGTGTCAGGCCTTGGAGGGCAGGGGAAGGAAAGGCTGTTTGAGCAGGATCTGGCTGGAAGAGACCGGACTGCCCTCAGGTCACACAGAGGAGCGGCTGGTAGGGGGAGACCTCAGCAACCCCATAATCTCCATAGCTTCCTCCATGACACTCCAAATAACACTCCCACATAAGGTAAAGCCCCTCTGGTATAGACAATTCTGTCCACCTTCTTAATTTGTGCAGGAAATCTTGACCCTGAGTCTGGATCCTGAGAGCTTTCTTGCTGCCAAATGTAACTTACTTTCTGTTCTTCTTTGGGACCTATCCTTCCTTCCAACCAAGTCTGTAAGCCCAGCCTGTTTTCTATCTCCCCTAAACCTCAAGGTCAAAAAAGGATTCCTGCCAGAACTTGTTTGATGGAGTTGCCAAGCACCCTCGTGTCCCCCAGGATGGTCTGTGAAGCTACTGTTCCCAAGGAGTGGGCTCCATGGCTCTGGGCTGGCCAGCAAGAAAGGCCAATGGAAAGGCAGCAGGCTTCTGTGGTGCTCTAGAGAGTGTGGCAGGAGAACGGAAGGAACCCAGAGAAAGTCAGTTTCCCAGTGAAACCAGATACCTGTTTAGTGCTGAGACACCCTCTGACCCCCAGCAGCAGAAGACAGGAGATGGGGGTGGGACGCTGCTGGGAGACCACGAGGAAGGTAGGAGGTTTGGAACCATGAGTTATTATTGGCCTAAGTCTTGCCAGTAAAACAATGCCATAGGGCATTTCTTTTCTATGAACTCTTTCAGGCCTTTATTGAGCCAGCAAAGGCTAGTGAGGTGAAAATGAAGTTCACAAGTAAAAATATCAATAAGTTTCTTCTTCCTGATGGGCAGGGCTCATGGTATTTGTGTTCAGCCCAGTGGTCAGGGGATAATAAACCAGAAAGTGAAGAGCTAACGATTTTCTGAAAGATCTCACCTCCTAACCTTGTTTTCCATTAGTTACAAGTTCCTCAAACACAATGTTCCTTCAGGAGTACTGATACAAGGTAGGTGCTCAATAATGCACGTGAGTGAATGAATGAATGAGGTATCACCGTGTAGTCTATGCCTGCCCCCATCCTAGAGACAGCGTGTGGAGCCCAGCCTAGGGCCTTCAGGATTGGTGATCCCTTACCTATCCCCTTACCATGCCTGACTACTGACGGTTATTCCATGACCACTTAAATGGGTCCAGTTTAGGGATAACAAAGAAGAAAATACAGTCAGGAAAGTGTCA
>JAVSCE010007553.1:0-25200 GCA_032199065.1 Smutsia gigantea
GGGGGGGGGGGGAAGTGGGGGTAAATGGAATAAGGGGCATTACGATTAGCACACATAATATAGTGAGGGGGGCACAGAGAAGGCAGTATAGCACAGAGAAGACAAGTAGTGATTCTATAGCATCTTACTATGCTGGTGGACAGTGCCTGTAATGGGGTATGTGGTGGGGACTTGATAATGGGGGAATCTAGTAACCACACTGTTGCTCATGTAATTGTACATTAATGATACAAAATAAAAAAATAGAAAGTAGAAGTAAAATAACATAAAAAGTAGAATTAAGTAGTGTTTAATTTTGATAAGTCTATCATTAAAAAAATGAACAACTCAAACCTGCTTACTTTCCATTCCTACTTCAGATCCTTGTTCTCCAAGATTCAATATTTCCATCAAGCATAAACCAATCTTATTGGTAATACTCCTTCTGTCAGATGACCAAATCCACAATAACTAGTAGTTTTCATTCCAGTGTATAATAACTTTTATATTATCAACTTTTTCACATGTTAAACAATCAGAAACTAAAATTTCTCTGGGGAAAAAAGATGCCTTCCGTAATAGTACCTAGGATCATGATGCCTTCAAATGCCCTTTTATTATTATTATTTTTTTTATTTTGGTATCATTAATCTACAGTTACATGAGCAACATTATGTTTACTAGACTACCCCCATCATCAATTCCCCACCACATACCCCATTACAGTCACTGTCCATCAGCGTAGTGAGATGCTGTAGAATCACTACTTGTCTTCTCTGTGTTGTACAGCCCTCCCCATGAACCCCCTACATTATGTCTGCTAATCGTGATGCTCCTTTTTTTCCCCTTACCCCTCCTTTCCCACCCATCCTCACCAGTCCCTTCCTTTGGTAACTGTTAGTCCATTCTTGGGTTCTGTGAGTCTGCTGCTGTTTTGTTCCTTCAGTTTTTTTTCTTTGTTCTTATACTCCATATATGAGTGAAATCATTTGATACTTGTCTTTTTCTGCCTGGCTTATTTCACTGAGCATAATACCCTCTAGCTTCATCCACACTGTTGCAAATGGTAGGATTTGTTTTCTTCTTATGGCTGAATAATATTCCAAAGAAGAAATTCAGATGGCCAACCGGCACATGAAAAGATGCTCCACATTCCTAATCATCAGAGAAATACAAATTAAAACCACAATGAGATATCACCTCACACCAGTTAGGATGGCCAACATCCAAACACAAACAACAACAAATGTTGGTGAGGATGTGGAGAAAGGGGAACCCTCTTACACTACTGGTGGGAATGTAAATTAGTTCCACCATTGTGGAAAGCAGTGTGGAGGTTCCTCAAAAAACTCAAAGTAGAAATACCATTTGACCCAGGAATTCCACTCTTAGGAATTTACCCTAAGAATGCAGCAGCCCAGTATGAAAAAGACATATGAACCCCTATATTTATCACAGCACTATTTACAATAGCTAAGAAATGGAAGCAACCTAAGTGTCCATCAGTAGACGAATGCATAATGAAGATGTGGTACAAATGCCCTTTTTTTAATGGGGAAATAAACCAAGACTACAAATACACTCCTTAAATAAAAACAAAATATTTAATAAATCTTGAATGATTACAGAAATATGTGATTCATATCAAAGAAAGTGTACTTTCAATTTATTTTAAGCAGTTGTGCTTTTACTACATCTTTAAGAAAAGAACATCAAAAGTGATATGATTACAATATTTAAATCTGTGGCAAACCTCTGTATGATGCCTTGTATTAGCTTTATCACTGTGTTTCAACAAATCCACATTTGAAAGAATATACATTCTTTCCTATTAAAGAGAAAGCTATAAAGCTAGTTATTACATAATTATTTTTAAATATAAGAAATGAATAGTTATATTAGATACATCCTGATGTAAATGGATGTGTGGTTTAGAATTGTAATGACTGTAATAAAGTTTTTGTAGTATCAGTTTACTTAGAGTAGTTCCCATGGCATTTTGACATTTCCTCTCCTAGGTGATTTCTTAAAATTGCCAAGGTTTTATCAGAATTACATCTGAAATGCCCATCACTACATAAGTCTAAGTTTTTACCAGAGACTGACAGGATTCTATTACTGAATCAGAGTATTCTTTCATTTTATTATTTTCTTTTTAATAAAATTGAAATGCAAGAAGAAAAGAATCTCACTATTAAATTTATTATTTCTTGGAAGTTTTGTCACCATAAAGAAATGATAGCTGTAAGTATTAGAAAGAAGGAGATTGAAACTAAAAGTAGTTTACATTAGGCTATTTATTCAAATAATAATCTGATAAGTACATAAATTTAGTGTGTTTATGAAAAAATATAACAATAACTAGCAATGTAAATGGAACAAAAGAACCCATTGACAGTAGCTATATATATATATATAATATATATATATATTATATATATTAAATGAGACCAAAATTAACAAGGAAAATTCAGAGTGAATATGAAGAAAAACACAAAATTTTCTGAAGGACAGCAAAGAAGAATTAAGTAAATAGAGACAAACCTCAATTCTGGAGGGAATTACTAGAAATAATGTAAATTATTATCAATATTGTAAATACATTAATATGAGTTGATACATAGAATATTCAATCATAATAACACTTTAATAGGATATTTTTGAAAACTTGAAGTAGTAATTCTAACATCCATCAGAGATCAACAGGCAAAAGAACACGAGAAATGATTGTTGAAGGAAGGGAGGAAAGAAAAGAACAAAGAAAAGAAAGGAAATAAAGCAAGGAAGGAAGCAAGAAAAAGAAAGAAGGTAGGAAGGGAAGGAAAGGAAGGAAGGAAGGGAGGGAGGAAAGGAAGGAAGAATGAAATTTGAGTCCTAGTGCCTGAATCTTTCTGAAACCATTATCCAATTAAAGGAACCAGTGTCCCTTTGGATAAAGAACTGTTCTAAACTAGTACGGGAAATATACAAATAAGCCTAGACCACCTTTCAGAGCCAAAAAATAAGGTAGTGCTCATAAAAAAAATCAAAATCAAAGTCTATGTCATATGGCAAAGGGAAGCAGGAGCTAATGCAAAAAGCCCCACAGTAAGCTAGAACAATTCAAGCAAGAAAAGAAATAAAGCAGTGTAAAATAAATATCCATGTATTCATACTTATATAAAGAAATGATTGAATGAATGAATGAATAAATAAATAAATGGAAGAGAATAAGCAAATCTTCCATGCAGAAGAATTCCAGTTTGTGTATATACTCTACACTCAAGTAAGTTGAGCATAACTCCCTACTGCTTACATGTGAATTGCATGTGGTGACTTCCTTCCAAAAAAATATAGTGTGGAACGAGTAAAAAAGAGGAATTTACAGTGGAGAAACCTGACAAACACTATCCCAGCCAAGTGATCAAAATTAACATAACAGTAATAAGGCATGTTGATAGCATATGTCCTTGATATGATATAATGAAAAGGGTCCTTTTGGCAAGTACTGTGGCATTCCTTCCAAAAACCCATAACTCCAGTTTCATCTTGAGAAAAACATCAGAAAAATTCTAGTAGACGAAGTCTACAGAATGTCTGACTGGTGCTGCCCCAAACTCTCAAGTTCAGTATCTTAGTGTAATACTGTAGACTGGCTGGCTTATAAATAACAGAAATTTCTCACAGTTCTGGATGCTGGGAAGTCTAAGATTAAGACTCCATCAGTTTTGGTGTCTGATGAGAGCTCACTTTCTGGTTTGTACACTGCTATCTTTTCCCTGTGTCCTTACATGGCAGAAGGGACAAGAATCTCTCTCTGGGGTCTCTTTTATAAAGGCACCAATTCCATTTATGGCCTCATGACTTAATCACTCCAATAGGCCCCACCTCCTAATACCATCAACTTGAGGGTTAGGATTTCAACATACAGATTTTGAGGGAGCATAGACATTCAGTCTTCTGTAGTCATCAATGACAAAAAAGTCTGAATAACTTTTATAGCCAAGAAGAGCCTAAGGAGACAAGATGATGAAATATAATGTAGCATTCTGGAGGGATTTCTGGATTAAAAAGAAACAACAATACATTATATAGACATCTATGTTAGGACATCTGTATAAAGTATAGACTTTAGTTAATAATAATGCATAAATATTGATCCATTATTAACTGTGGCAAAGGTAAAACTAATGTGAGATGTTAATAATAGAACTAGGAGTAGGGTGTTCAGGAGCCCTGTGCACTATCTTCACAGTTTTGTAATTCTAAACTTATTCTACAGTAAAAGTTTGTTTTAAAAAGGATGTTAGAAATTCCAGTCTTTAAAGACCACCATAACAATACAATGATTTATAAAACATATCACTGGTACAAATTTGGACAAGTAAATCACTGCATAGAACATAGTCTAGAAACACACCTACAATTATATGCTATGCTTTAAGATCGCTAACCGAACAAATATCTACTAAGAATCTTTTAAGCCAGGCTGTGAAGATAAAGAAGTAAAAAATATGCCAGAAAAAGAAAATTCTTCCTTAAGCTCACATTCTAGTTGAAGAGTCAGGCCATGCCATAAATACATAAATAAGTAAAAGTTGGTATATCTCAGATGGCAGTAAGTGCTATAAAGGAAAATCAACTAAGCAAGGGTAATATAGAGTAGGGTGGCAATTTTAAATAGGGTGGCCAAAAAGGTCTGACTGAAAAATCAAATTTTGAGAAAAACTAAGGAAGGTGAGGAAGTGAGCAATAGGGATCTGTGGGGAAAGGCCATTCCAGACGGGAGGAAAGTAAAAGTCTCTGAAATGACTGTGTGCTTGGCATATTTGAACACAAACAAGTAGACCAGTGTCATGACAACTAAACAGAGAGAGCCAAAATTAGAGGCTCTGAGACCAAGGTTGGTATACTGAATATTCTTCAGTAAGGTTCTAGAGATTGTCCTCTGAATGTGATGAGATACTTTTAGATGGCTATGAACAGAGGTAGTGTATTGTCCGATGTGTATATAAACACAGTAATTTTGTTACTGTGCTGATCATTGAATGTAGAGGTAAAATAGTGAAATCAGGGAGGCCAATTAAAAGGGCTTTGAAATACTACAAATAAAAGTGATGGTGGTTTTGACTAAGATGGCTTTAGTAGAAGTTGTGAATTTTTGACAAATTTTGAGGGGAAAGCAGATGGCATATTATGATTGATTGTATGTGGTGTATCAGAGAACTAGAGGAGCTTATATGAAACCTAGGAACCAAGGCATTAATCTTGAACAACCTGTTTGAATTCCCTTTCATGGAGTTGAGGATTAAGGAGGCACAGGCGTGTGACCAAAGGTAAGGTATTTAGCTTTTACGTTAAGTTTGAGATGTCTGTAGATGTGCAAATGGTGATGTCAAATAGACATACTGATACACAATTTTGATATATAGGGGAAAGTTGTGTAATGGAGTTATAAATCACTTAATAGTTGTTTTAAACTGAAGAGACTGAAAAAAATCCATAGGACATAAATGTATAAAATGAAGAGAAGAGGTCTAATTCTTCAAATATTAAGTGTAGGAAATAAGAAGAAACAAAGGAGGCTGAGAAGGCTTGGCTGGTGAGGTAAGAAACAGTGTTGTTATAATAGGGAAGATGGTAACTAAGAATTAAAATTTGGATTTTGTAAAGTAAATAGGGCTCATGTGTAGCCTTGAAAGCCAACACTTGACTGGAAGGTGCTAAAAGAACTAGAAGAGAAAATTAAGCCAACAGTTTAGACAACTCTCTGGAAATTTCATGTTGGAGAAAGAATAAGTTATTGAATAAAGAGTGGTGAACAATTAGTTTACCACTTGCAGAAAATATATATATATATATATATATATATAATAGAAGCAAGAAAGAAGCAAAGCGGGGAGATGGACAGGAAGGCAGGCAGGGGAAAAAAGAAAGGTATGAGTAAGTATTCAGATGGATTAAAAATTGAAATATAAATATGTAAATATATATCTTGAACAAAGGAAGATTTTATATGTATTTTTGTATATTATATGTATTTATATATAATGTAAATATACAAAGAATATATTTTAATCAAAATGCCAGTGGTATATAATAGATGCCCTTAGTATTTCAACACAAATAAAAAATTAACATACCAGTAGAAAATGGAAAAAGAAATGAGCAATTTTCTAAAATCAAATAGAAATGTCTAATATATATGTTTATATATGTATATATAGCTTAAAACACATTAGTAATAGAAATGAATTCTAAGTAAGGCTTAATTTTTATTAATCACCTGAGAAAGACTAAAGAAATTACATATGCATTACTACCAGGTATAAGCTAAAATGAAACTTTTATGCACTGCTGCTTAGACAAACTTTCCAGAAGACAATTTAGCAATATATGCCAAAACTTTAAAAATGTACATATATTTGACTCAGCAATTCTTTCTATGAATTTATCCTAAGGAAATAAACATGAATGTTTCCATTTATAGTTTATGTTAGTAGTACTTTACTAATAGTAGTAAAAACTTAGTGGAAATAATCATAAGTAGTTTGTCCAAAGTAGGAAATATTTTATATAAAATTTAGTGCATTCATAGGAAGGAATAGCCTATAGACATTAAAATTTTATGAAAGACAAATATTTATTAGCATGGGGAAATAATCATAATATATATTTAAGGAAGTAAGAATAGATACTGTATGAATGCCTTATTTGTAAGTTTAACTGTTACACACACCCATATATACATATATATATAACAGATTAATACATCAAGGACTCATGATATTATAGAGGTTTTATACAAGTAAGGTGACAGAACAAAATGAAAACTTTCAAGGTAAACATTTGAGAATGATTTTATGACATGAACTCCTTTCTCACTGGAACTCCTGACCCAGATAGAAGGTAGAAAAAGAACCAAAGAGTAAAAAGGAAAGTTTATAAAGAAGGCTTTGTTTTGTTTTGCTTCTTACTTTGGAAAGTGTTGCTCATCTTCTGTGACTCCCAATCCCCTGCCCATTAACTCAAGTCCATTCACAGGAGCTTCAAAGACCTCCATCAGGTAGCTTGAGAATTCCCAGTAGTGAGGGAGTCCACTGAGCTGCCATCTGGAGCAGGCCAAAGGAATAACAAGGCCAGAGGACATGGCTACTGCCAAGTTAGTTGGGCATTAAAAGAATATTTGGGAAGTAGACCTTCCCAAATCAGGCTTAAGAATGTTTGGGGAACACAAGAAAAAGAGCCTAGAGCTATTGTAAAAACTGCCAATGAAGACTGACTGGAAGGTTCTGCAGGACCATGGACTGAAGGAAAAACTGGGGCTGCAGGAAGAATATCACCTGGAGAAGGTACATCACCCTATACTGGAGTTGCAGTGGGAGCAGGCAGGTGAGAGAGACCATTGAAGGACTCAGGAAGTAACTAGAAAGACTGAGTAAGAAATCACATACACCCATGGCCATGGAAGACTGTATCCTTCTCTCCACTTATTTTACCCTGAGCATGAATCTTATGAGGTGAGAACCAAGCAGTTATGGAACAGTAAGGAGGACATCCTTTGAGTGGAGAGAAAGAAAAGAGGGGAGCGCCTTCCCCACTGTGGCCCTGACTGGGAAGGGGAGAGGATCCAAATATTAAAGCAAGTTAATGGTTTTCATTCTTATCTGAGATTATAAAATTTGAACCACTAAATTGAAACTGTGTATACAGTTTAAAGTGACCGAAAGTCTTTTGTTACTAATGACCAGAAAGATAAGATTGTGGAGAGTCTCAACCAGAGTCCCAGATTTTATCAAGGGGCGAGGGAAAAGCTTAATTTCCCACACCAAATACATTTTAATGGTACATGGGAGGTAATACAAAGTTATATTTTTATCGTATTCCACAAGAAACATGTTTATATATACCAGATATGTACTAATAGAAACAAAGATGATACAGATATAGATGACAGAGAAGGAGATACAGAGAAGATAAATGAGTTCACTTTTTGATAATTGTGATTTGTGCATTTTCAGTATATAGGATATTTTCCAATAAAGTATTTCTTAAAAATGAAAATATGCTAACTACCATTTCATGTGATTCAGTTCACATGAGAATTCCTGGGCAGTCTTTGAAAATTGGCTTAAAGTTTAAGGTCTTGGAAAACATGATTTTATTATCCAAGTCTGGCCCATAGTAGAAGAACACACCAATGTATAGAAGAATTTCCTGCTACTAAATCCAATTTATTTTGAGAATGAGATGTTACCTTTATTTCTATTTATTTATTTAAGACAGGTATCCTAAGCCTATCTATTTAGGGCAGATGGTTCCCTAAATACTACGTACAGACAAAGGTCACAATGCCATTTCAAAATCAAAGTATACTGTAAGCCCGTCTGTTAACACGTCCTTCAGAAAAACAGCCAGAAGGTGAATCATCTCTGAAAACCCAATTCCCTAGTGAGCCCAGCTCCCTGAGAGATGGAGTAATAACTGTTCACTTGAGTTAAGGCAGTCTCTGCTGACACTTTACATAGGTTAGGCCTGGGCCGTCCTAACTTTTTGCAGCAACTAAAGCTAGGTCCTTGAGCAAAAAGAGATTTTAAAAAATGGACTCGTTAAAAAAGTTGAAGGTGTAATTATGTCATTAATAACTGGTAACCAAATGGCTGAAAAACAAATTAGTACTAACTCTTTTAAGAAATCAGCTTTCCTTCGTTTATTTATTTGAATAATGTTAGTTGCATCACGAGAAACAGCTAACACCATTTGAGTATATTACTCTGTGTACCTATCTCCAATCCCTTTAAGAAGGATGTTAACTCAAGTGCCCTATCATTTTAGATTTATTTCATATAATTGACTGAAAATCTATCCCAGCTCTGGTTGAATAGTCTTTTTCATAATCACTACCAGTTAAATTTGCTCATATTGATCATCACATAATCCTTACATTGCTGGAGGATATTCTACTATATCATCTCAGTTGTGGAACTCAGTTTCTATTCCGAGTCCCCACCTCCCCAACCCTCCACCCCTGCTAACATCATTCATGAAATGTAAATATTTATAATCTATGTTCTAGGGCTTTTACATGTCTCTGCTCCCTCTCCACCTCAATAGTTCTTTCTCCCTCTTCAGTTTTTGTTATTTTCATGCAGTTTCTAGACCTCTTTAGCTATGTTCAAAGACTTCAATATAACTGCCAAAACAAAAGGACCAACCATTCCAAAACTCACTGCTTAGCAACTTTCTTTTATATCACCATCAGTTCCCAGGAAGGAACAAAAGCAACATAAATTGATTTCCCCTTTGATTTGAATTACGCAATCCCTTTTACAAAAGCTACTTGGCTATAGTGGTTCTGCGTAAATGAGAAAATTTTTTTTTCTATTTTCACTGCTTTTCCAACTATTCCACTGTCTCCATATCTTTAGCTCAATTCTGCCTTGTTTGATCTCTCTTGTTAATCATATCCTCCCAATTTTGTTTCCTTTTTCCAATTTATGTTCTTGCATCAACCTTCCCTCATTGTTTCTTACTGTGCCTTTCTTCTGTACTCCATCTTCATTCCCTTAGAAAATTTTATTTGAACCCAACTCAGTCTTACTTCAGTGATCATTTTCTACTTTATCAAGCTGTTCTGCATACATACATTGTCACCAACTACCTTTTATTAAAGAAATTTTCTTTCATGTTTTATAATGCTTAAAGTTATCAAATAGCAGAATGAATCATTTTACATATGATGCTAAAATATTGAATTATAATGTAATAAAATGACAATACTAAACCGAAATACTATTTCTGCTTTTGTTAGCATGACAGTTTTTTATTTCATTTACATAAAAATATGTTCAAAAGGATGAAGATTTTATTTATATTAGCACCTTTATAGTCAACATAACATTATTTACTATTTGATTTATATATATTATATATACTAATAGGTTTATATTATCTCACATCATATTACTCAATTCACTTAGAAAATATCCCTGGGCACTACATTATATTCTGCATTTATACCAAAGAGAAAAGAGACATATAGACATATGATAAGAATTAAATTAGGCCTACATACAAGGTGCTTTGGGATAATGGAGGAGGAAATAACTACCATATACTATAATAATGATAATGATAATAACTAGCATATACTATAATAATGATAATGATCATAACTACCATATGGAGGCCTTTCAGTAAAGTAGTATCATATTAAGTTTCTGTTTTACAGATGAGAGAAAAGTAGTTTTGGTAGTTTAAGTAATTCTAGATTTATATCTTGATTCACTTATTGAAAATGTCATTCAAAGGAAAGATTTGAATAGTTGCACATCCGAGTGCAAAGTCCATTCACTGTATTATATTGCCCCATCTGTAAATTGTACAATTCTATGAACTACATGAACATATACATTCATACTGGTAGGCAAAAATGAAAGCAATTCTAAAATAAGTTTTCATTGGAAAAACATATTTCATCCTTTCTGTTTGAAAAAAATATCTTATTGCTCAGTGTATACAAGGCAATATGATCACTGCCTATACTGCCAATTAATATTTATACCAAATTATTGCTTTTGAAATATGTTCAATGTATATTTAGATTGTGGAGTAAAAAAAGAGATGGATGGCAATCTGCCTGAATTGTACATAAACATGTCATGCAATAGCAGTGAAAAACCCAAGTATAAACATAGTAGTAGTTAAAGGGGGCATTGCCTAGAGCAATCTAGAGTAACGATTAGACACTCCTCAAAGGGGAATTATAGAAATCCCTAACTAGGCAGCCCACTGTTTTATATATTCTGATTAATTTAAAACTCACCTTGTATATTTTACCTTTTCTTTGCAGGCTAGCCCATATTTCATCAATAAATCAATGGATTATGGACTTTTAAAATTCTTATCTCATATGAATGACACCTCATTATTATTATAAAATTATTTCATAAATGAAATTGAAATTAAATTAACCAGGACCTAGCTTTTTCTTCTTACAAGCTGAACCACTGAACAAATTTATGAGCTAAAAAGTCATTAGTAGATTAGCCTTTAGTAGATTACATAAAACAAAGACCATGATTTATGTCATAAAACAGTAAGCATCACAGGCACAGAAGAAGCCAACATTGAACACCAAAATCATATCAACTGCTAGCACAAAGGTTAGCAACTGAAAGGTAGATCCAATTCAAGGCTGTAATGCATTTCCTAAGTAAAATTATTTTTCAAATGATATAATTTTTGTATTGTATTACTACTCCTATCAGTGAGATGTCTGTCCAAAATACAAAAGACATTCCATATCCCATGATTGTGTGTGTTCATCCAATATTTCCCATAACTGAAGAAATAATAGAAGATTTGGTGGGAGGGACACTTGATTATGCTCTTATATTCTCTAACTCCTAGACAAGAATTTCCATTTCAGCTAAAGAAACATATTTATAGTTAGAATTTCTTAGCTCACTATTGCTAAGTGTTCTCTAAAACCCTTCCTTTCATTTGGAAAGTCCTCTACATTCTTCTCCACTCATCATATCTTTGCTTACATCTTGCTCAAAGTTCACTGCAACATAAAATCATTGTAAGTGATCTACGTTCAGATCTGATTATCAGGTGTACATCTCTTAATACTTATTTTTTAAGTTCTAGGAATCTTATTTGTTAGTATTTGTCTTATAATATTGTGTATTTTCCCACATGCACTTATTTCACAACGCATTAAATGAGAACTGATACAGGTTTCTAGCTTTAAATGAGTTTACTTACGAATCCTTGTGCAATTCTGATTTATTTACAACTTTCTCCCCAAAAAGACTGTCTGTACACTAGAGGGAAAAAGTACTTTGCCTATTGATTAAAATCCTCTAGATCAATTTTGAGAAAAATTTGTGATAGACTTGTTAATTGAGCACTTAATAATATAACAATAAGCTAATATTATGTTTATGAAATTATGTGTCAGTGAGTGTTCAGCACTATGTATATTTAACTGAGAGCAACAATCACCATATTCATTTCACAGACAAAGAAACCAAGCCTTATTTAAATAATTTGGTTAGGGTCACACAAGTAATACATGGAATTGTCAACATTCCAGTCAAGATTTGTCTGGCTCTACAGCAATTTCTAATAATTATGTATGAATGGTTTCCCTGCCAATGGGTCAGTACTCAGAGCAAATAATTCAAGCAAATGTTACCTATAGTAAACATGTATTGAGTGTTCTACCCTTATGCTAAGTACTCTAAGCATATGATCATATGACAAACCAGAATTTTCTTTTGCTGGTTTAAGCTTCATGAATATGTCATTAGTAGATTTTCTCTGATTACAATATTAATTCTATGTACATTTTAATATATTAATTTTTACTCAGTTTGTTTTGAATATAATTTGACTTCTTATCAAGTCTATGTCTTGGGCTGAATTTCCAAAGTATGTTGCCTAATATGTGAATCTAATCTTTTTTTATACAGCATCTGAATGTGATAGGAAAATGACAGTTAGCCTAGAATCCACCTTGTTGAATACTTATCACAATTGGTCACTGAAGAACTTTGTGGCCACAAATGAGTTATGTAGACCTTCTGGACCTAAGTTTTATTTGTTTTTTTTTTTGCTATTATTAATATACAATTACATGAGCAATGTTATGGTTACTAGACTCCCCCTATTATCAATACCCCACCACATACCCCATTGCAGTTACTGTCCATTAGAGTAGAAGGATGTTATAGAATCACTACTTGTCTTCTCTGTGTTATACTGCGTTCCTTGTATCCCCCCACCCCACCCCCACCCCTGCTACATTATGTGTGCTAATTGTAATAACCTTTTTCCCCCTTATCCCTCCCTTCCCACCCATCTTCCCCAGTCCCTTTCCCTTTGGTAACTGTTAGTCCATTATTGGGTTCTGTGAGTCTGCTGCTGTTTTGCTCCTTCAGTTTTTTCTTTGTTCTTATACTCCACAGATGAGTGAAATCAATTGATACTTGTCTTTCTCCACCTGGCTTATTTCACTGAGCATAATACCCTCTAGCTCCATCCACGTTATTGCAAATGGTAGGATTTTTTTCTTCTTATGGCTGAATAATATTCCATTGTATATATATACCACATCTTCTTTATCCATTCATCTACTGATGGACAGTTAGGTCTTGGCTATTGTAAATAGTGCTGTGATAAATACAGGGATGCATATGTCTTTTTCAAACTGGGCTGCTGCATTTTCAGGGTAAATTCCTAGGAGTGGAATTCCTGGGTCAAATAGTATTTCTATTTTGAGTTTTTGAGGAACCTCCATACTGATTTCCACAATGGTTATACAAATTTACATTCCCACCAGCAGTGTAGGAGGGTTCCCCTTTCTCCACATCCTCGCCAACATTTGTTGTTTATGTTTTGGATGTTGGCCATCCTAACTGTTGTGAGGTGATATCTCATTGTGGTTTTAATTTGCATTTCCCTGATGACTAGTGATGTGCAGCATCTTTTTATGTGCCTGTTGGCCATCTGAATTTATTCTTTGGAGAAATGTCTGCCCAGCTCCTCTGCCTATCCTTTAATTGGCTTATTTGCTTTTGGTTTGTTAAGGTGTGTGAGCTCTTTATATAATTTGGATTCCAACCCCTTATCAGATATGTTATCTATGACTATATTCTCCCATACTATAGGATGTCCTCCTGCTCCACTGCTGCACAGAAGCTTCTCAGCTTGACATAGTCCCACTTGTTCATTTTTGCTTCCCTTTCCCCTGCCCAGGGAGATATGTTCATGAAGAAGTTGCTCATGTTTATGTCCAAGAGATTTTGGCTTATATTTTTTTCTCAGAGTTCTGTGGTTTTAAGACCCACACCCAGGTCATCTATCCATTCTGAGTCCACTTTTATGTATTGGGTTAGACAGTAATCCAGTTTCATTTTCTTACATGTAGCTGTACAGTTTTGCCAACACCAGCTGCTGAAGAGGCTGTCATTTCCCCACTGTACATCCATGGCTCCTTCATTGTACATTAATTGACCATATATGCTTGGGTTCATATCGGGGCTCTCTACTCTGTTCCACTGGTCAATGGGTCCGCTCCTGTGCCAATACCAAACTGTATTGATTATTGTAGCTTTGTAGTAGAGCTTGAAGTCAGGAAGCGTAATTCCCCCTGCTTTATTCTTCCTTCTTAGGATGGCCTGGGCCATTTGGGGTCCCCCGTGGTTCCATATGAATTTTAGTACTATTTGTTCTAGTTCATTGAAGAATGCTGTAGGTATTTTGATAGGGATTGCACTGAATCTGTACATTGCTTTAGGCAGGATGGCCATTTTGACAATATTAATCTTCCTAGCCAATGGCATGGGATGAATTTCCATTTATTAGTGTCCTCTTTAATTTCTCTTAAGAGTGTCTTGTAGTTTTCAGGGTATAGGTCTTTCACATCCTTGCTTAGGTTTATTCCTAGGTATTCCATTCTTTTTGATGCAATTGTTAATGGAATTGTTTTCCTGATTTCTCGTTCTGCTAGTTCATCATTAGTGTATTGGAATGCAACAGATTTCTGTGTATTAATTTTGTATGCTGCAACTTTGCTAAATTCAGATATTAGATCTAATGGTTTTGGAGTGGATTCTTTAGGGTTTTTTATGTACAATATCAGGTCATCTGCAAACAGGGACAGTTTGACTTCTTCCTTGCCAATCTGGATGCCTTTTATTTCTTTGTGTTCTCTGATTGCCATGGGTAGGAGCTCCAGAATTATGTTGAATGAAAGTGGGGAAAGTGGGCATCCTTGTCTTGTTCCCGATCTTAAAGGAAAAGCTTTCAGCTTCTTGCTGTTAAGTATAATGTTGGCTGTGGGTTAGTCATATATGGCCTTTATTATGTTGAGGTATTTGCCCTCTATACACATTTTGTTGAGAGTTTTTATCATGAATGAATGTTGAATTTTGTTTTTCAGCATCTATGGAGATGGTCATGTGGTTTTTGCCCTACTTTTTGTTGATATACTGGCAGATGTTGATGGATTTTCAAATGTACCATCCTTGCATCCCTGGGATGAATCCCACTTGATCATGATGGATGATCTTTTTGATGTACTTTTAAATTTGGTTTGCTAATATTTTGTAGAGTATTTTTGCATCTATGTTCATCAGGGCTATTGGTCTATCATTTTCCTTTTTGGTGGTATCTTTGCCTGGTTTTGATATTAGAGTGATGTTGGCCTTGTAGAATGAGTTTGGGAGTATTCCCTCCTCTTATACTTTTTGGAAAACTTTAATAAGGATGGGTATTAGGTCTTCACTAAATATTTGATAAAATACAGCAGTGAAACCATCTGTTCCAGGTGTTTTATTCTTAGATAGTTTTTTGATTCTCATTTCAATTTCTTTGCTCGTAATTGGCCTATTCAGATTTTCTGTTTCTCCATGGGTCAGCCTTGGAAGGTTGTATTTTTCTAGAAAGTTGTCCATTTCTTCTAGGTTATCCAGTTTGTTACCATATAATTTTTCATAGTACTCTCTAATAATTCTTTGTATTTCGGTGGTGTCCGTAGTAGTTTTTCCTTTCTCATTTCTGATTCTGTTTATGTGTGTAGACTCTTTTTTTCTTGATCAGTCTGGCTAGGGGTTTATCTATTTTGTTTTCTCAAAGAAGAAGCTCCTGATTTCATTGATTCTATTGTTTTATTCTTCTCAATTTTACATATTTCTGCTTTATACTTTATTACGTCCCTCCTTCTACTGATTTTGGGCCTCATTTGTTCTTCCATTTCTAGTTTCATTAATTGTGAGATTAGATGTTATTTGGGGATTGTTCTTCTTTCCTGAGGTATGCCTGTATTGCAATATATTTCCCTCTTAGCACGGCCTTTGCTGCATCCCACAGATTTTGTGCTGTTGAATTATTGTTGTCATTTGTCTCCATATATTGCTTGATCTCTGTTTGTATTTGGTGATTGATCCATTGATTATTTAGCAGCATGTTATCAAGCTTCCATGTGTTTGGAGCCTTTTCATTTTCTTTACGTAATTTTTTTCTAGTTTCATTCCTTTGTGATCTGAGAAGCTGGTTGGTACAATTTCAATCCTTTTGAATTTACTGAGGTTCTTTTTGTGGCCTAATATATGATCAATTCTTGAAAATGTTCCATGCACACTTGAGAAGAATGTGTATCCTCTTGCTTTTGGATGGAGTGTTCTGTAGATGTCTGTTAGGTCCATCTGTTGTATTGTGTTGTTCAGTGCCTCTGACTCCTTACTTATTTTCTGTCTGGTTGATCTGTACTTCAGAGTGAGTGGAGTGTTGAAGTCTCCTAGAATGAATGCATTGCATTCCATTTCTCCTTTTAATTCTGTTAGTATTTGTTTCACATATGTAGGTGCTCCTGTGTTGGGCACCTAGTTGTTTATAATGGTTATATCTTCTTGTTGGATTTACCCTTTTTATCATTGTGTAATGTTTTTGTCTCTTGTGACTTTCTTTGTTTTGAAATTTATTTTGTCTGATACAAGTACTGCAACTCCTGCTTTTTTCTCACTATTAGTTGCATGAAATATCTTTTTCCATCCCTTTACTGAAGTGTGTCTCTTGTAGGCAGCATATAGATGGGTCTTGTTTTTTTATCCATTCAGTGACCCTATGTCTTCTGATTGGTGCATTCAGACCATTTACATTTAGGCTGATAATCAATAGGTATGTATTTATTGCCATTGCAGGCTTAAGGCTCGTGGTTACCAAAGGTTCAAGGGCAATTCCCTTGCTATCTAACAGTCTAATTTAACTTGCTTCATATACTATTACAAACACAACCTAAAGGTTCTTTTTTTTTCCTCCTTTATCTTCCTCCTCCATTCTTTGTATGTTATGAGTCACATTCTGTACTCTTTGTCTTTCCTTGGATGACACCTTTTAGCCTTAGGAATATTTCCATCTATAGGAGTCCCTCCAAAATGCACTGTAGAGGTGGTTTCTGGGAGGTAAATTCTTTCAGCTTTTGCATATCTGAAAATTGTTTTATCCCTCCTTCAAATTTAAATGATAACTTTGCCAGGTAAAGTATTCTTGGTTCAAGGCCCGTCTGCTTCATTGCATATACCATGCCACTCCTTTCTGGCCTGTAAGGTTTCTGTTGAGAAGTCTGATGATAGCCTGATGGGTTTTCCTTTGTATGTGATGTTTTTTTCTCTTTCTGGCTGCTTTTAAAAGTCTGTCTTTATCCTTGATCTTTGCTATTTTAATGATTATATGTCTTGATGTCATCAGTCTCTTGTGTTGGGAGATCTGTGCATCTTGATGGCTTGAGAGACTATCTCCTTCCCCAGATTAGGGAAGTTTTCAGCAATTACTTCCTCAATGACACTCTCTATCCTTTTTCTCTCTTCTTCTTCTTCTGGTACCGCTATAATGTGAATATTGTTGCGTTTGGATTGGTCACACAGTTCCCTCAATATTCTTTCATTCTTAGAGATTTTTTTTCTTTCTGTGCCTCGGCTTCTTTTTACTCTTCTTCTCTAATTTCTATTCTATTTACTGTCTCTTCTACCACATCTAATCTGCTATTAAGTCCTTCCATTTCTATGTTTCATTTCAGATTTGGAATTTTTTTTAATATAATTTATTTTATTATCATTAATCTACAATTACATGTGCAATATTACGGTTATTAAACTACCCCTTCATCAGGTCCCCCCCACCAGCCCCATTACAGTCACTGTCCATCAGCGTAGTGAGATGCTATAGAATCACTACTTGTCTTCTCTGAGTTGTACTGCCCTCCCCGTGCCCCCCCAACATTACATCTGCTAATCGTAATGCCCCTTTTTCCCTCTTATCCCTCCTTCCTGCCCATTTTCCCCAGTCCCTTTCCCTTTGGTAACTATTAGTCCGTTCTTGGGTTCTGTGAGTCTGCTGCTGTTTTGTTCCTTCAGTTTTTTTCTTTGTTCTTATACTCCTCATATGAGTGAAATCATTTGATACTTGTCTTTTTCGGCTTGGCTTATTTCACTGAGAATAATACCCTCTAGCTCCATCCATGTTGTTGCAAATGGTAGGATTTGTTTTCTTCTTATGGCTGAATAATATTCCATTGTGTATATGTACCACATCTTCTTTATCCATTCATCAACTGATGGACACTTAGGTTGCTTCCATTTCTTGGCTATTGTAAATACTGCTGCAATAAACATAGGGGTGCATCTGTCCTTTTCAAATTGGGCTGCTGCATTCCTGGGTAAATTCCTAGGAGTGGAATTCCTGGGTCAAATGGTATTTCTATTTTGAGTTTTTTGAGGAACCTCCACACTGCTTTCCACAATGGTTGAACTAATTTGCACTCCCACCAGCAGTGTAGGAGGGTTCCCTTTTCTCCACATCCTCTCCAACATTTGTTGTTGTTTGTGTTTTGGATGTTGGCCATCCTCACTGGTGTGAGGTGATATCTCATTGTGGTTTTAATCTGCATTTCTCTGATGATTAGCGATGTGGAGCATCTTTCATGTGCCTGTTGGCCATCTGAATTTCTTCTTTGGAGAAGTGTCTATTCATGTCCTCTGCCCATTTCTTAATTGGATTGTTTGCTTTCTGTTTGTTAAGGTGCATGAGTTCTTTATATATTTTGGATGTCAACCCTTTATCAGATATGTTTTTTATGAATATATTCTCCCATACTGTAGGATATCTTTTTGTTCTACTGATGGTGTCCTTTGCTGTACAAAAGGTTTTCAGCTTGATATAGTCCCACTTGTTCATATTTGCTTATGTTTCCCTTGCCCGGGGAGATATGTTCATGAAGAAGTTGTTCATGTTTATGTCCAAGAGATTTTCGCCTATGTTTCTTTCTAAGAGTTTTATGGTTTCATGACTTACATTCAGGTCTTTGATCCACCTTGAGTTTACCTTTGTGTATGGGGCCAAGATTTGGAATTTCTTAATGATTGAATCTCCAACTTAAATTTGTTCCGTAGTTGTTGAATATTTTTCTGTACCTCCATGAGCATGTTTATAATTTTTATTTTGAACTCTCTTTCAGGAAGATTGGTGAGTTTGGTTTCATTTGGTCTTATTTCTGGGGTTTGTGAGATTTTGGTCTGAACCATGTTCTTTTGTCATTTCATCTTTTTGTGTGGTGCCCACTAGTGCACAAAAACTCCAGTCTCTGGATCTGCTCAGGCTCTAGAGTGAATTTGGGGTCGTAGGGGAGCAGGTCTGATGCCTGGGGGGAAGAAAGATCTGTTTCCTGAATCCTGTTTGTGGTGCCTGTCTCCAGTGTCAGAGCCAGTTGGCCAAGCACACACATGTAAACCTCTGTGCTTTGCGTCTCTAGCTGTTGTAGGCCAGGCCTCCCTCTGTCTGGTCTGACGCTTGCACAGTGACTGAAAGTTTGCGAGCAGGTGCCTACAGGCCAGTAGGAAGGCTAGGCAGGCTGTGTGTCACAGTGGGGGGCCTCGGAGCTGAGTAGGTAGTCAGAGGGAAGGAGCACCTGAAGATCCTCAAAGTTCCCAACCAGCTGAGCAGATCGTGCCCAGACAACCTTGTCCAGCTCTCCCTTCTCCCACACAGCTGGCTCCATGCAAACGCCACACCTTCAGCAGCCCTCTCGCTGCTAGGAAGCCTCTCAGACTGCCTGCCTTTCCTCTGAGACACACTGGCGGCGTGTGGATCCCCTCCTCCACAAACAACTAGAATGTCAATTTCTCAAGCACTTAGCCTGCCTGAGCTCCACAGCATCCACAGCACCACACAGTATAGGATTCTGCTCACAAAGCAGATCTCCAGGGCTAGGTGTTCAGCAGTCCCAGTTCTCCATCCCCTCCCCAACTCCATTTCTCTTCCTCCCGCTGGTGAGCTGGGGTGGCAGAAGTGCTTGGGTCCCACCAGTTTAAGGCTTTCCTACGTTACCCTGTTTCGTGAGGTCTGCTCTATTCATGAGGTCTGTTTGCAGTCTGGTTCAGCCTTCTTTTTTGTTGCTGTTTTAAGGTTAGTTGTATTAATTAACTATATTTTTGTACAATTTGTGGTTTTGGGAGGAGCTCTTTGTCTCACCTCTCGTGCCACCATCTTCCAAGTCTCCTAAGTTTTTGATTGGTAGACATAAAAGATTGAAATTGATTTTTAAAAATATTATGCAGTTATAATAAAGGATAAAAACTTACCATCTAGTTTGGAATGTAAGATTGTGTATATTTATTTATTACATAAAGAAAATCAGTTAAGAGCTACAAACAAAGTGGACCAACAAATAAATGTATGACAGCACTATTGGGTGGTCCATGAGTTTATTTTTAAAAACCAGGATACAGAATAATAAAGATCTCAGTTCTACCTAACCATATTTTTGGGCAAATCAAATTAAGTATCATGGAATCATTATGTTAGAAAGAAAATCTGTTTACTGCAACTGTATAAGGCAAATAATGGTAGAAAAACTAGCCCTCCCTGCCAGCTATTACTGAAACCTCAAAGACCAAACACCTCTAAGAATGAAAGAGGTAGATGACAGTGACTTTTCTTGGAGCATGGTTAATTGATATTAGACCCCAATTTTAGATCTCTACAGCATATATTTAAAGAACTAAACTCTGGTGCCAGATTGCCTGAGTTTGCATGCTAGCCACAAACTGTCTAGATGACCTTTGTTGTCATTCTTGTGCTTCAGTTTCCTTGTCTTGTATATCAATGTTCCTACCTAGAGGGTGTCTGTGAAAATTAACTTAGTTAATATAGTCAAAGCATTCAGAAAATGTTTGGTCTACATTAATCATTCGGTAAATATAACTTATTACTGTTGGAGGGTATAAGCTAGGGACCATAGCTGGTTAGTTAAGCATTAGCCTGTGACCAAAAGCATTCTTCTTGTAGTACCGTTCTACCTTTTTCTATCACTGAAGAAGTAATGGTCTTTACCAGTTCATCTCCTGCAAGAATGATCAAAAATGGGATTTTATTTTTAATTGTCATAATCACATCTTAACACGAGACATGGGAATCTACTTCCTGTTTCTAAAATTGAATTACTGAAACAAATTCCAACAAGGACCCTGCTGAATATTATGCAGTGTTACTGAGTTTCTTTAAAGTGCCTTAGACATCTGTCCTTATCCAAATAAAAGTGTGTGACCCATCTGCATAGATGATAAAGCAATCTGGAATTATTAGAGTTATTAAATTTGTATCAGAGTACCTCAAAAAGGTTTGATAGAGGGAGTGACCTTTGGGAAAACAAAAAAGGAAATGATAAAGATAAAAGTTACTTCAGAGTTATGGTTTAGCAAAAGACTTAAAATTAAGAGTGAATTTGTTGAGCAATATATGGAACCAAGATTTTAAAAAAGACAACCTCCTAAATATGGGGGAAAAAACTTAATTTCTGAAAACCTATTTCATTGCATTATTTGGACCAAAATTCTAATCTCGATAAAGCTCTCATTAACTTCAACTATGTTGGATCTATAAAGTGTAGCATGAAAATGATAAACTAACTGGTGGTTCATAATGATAGGCAAGCAAAAGTAAGCTAATGAAAATATGCTATACAAATAGAACTACAGTATATTGAAGTTTGCATAATTTGAGACAAAGGCCAAATCCTTCTAGCCACCTGCAACAATTTCAGAGTAACTGGTTACTCAAGAAATGAAACCAACTTGGATGTATCAAAATAAGAAAAAGGCGGTGAAAAAATAGGCCTCTCAGCCAAAGTGAAAAAGAAAACTGAGAAATACCACACCAGGAAGCTTTCTCCAACACCCAGTTTCAAAGTCCAGAGAGGAGAAATCCTTTTTGGAAAGCTTTTGAGATATAATTACTTAAACTTTGTTTATAGTGGCACAAAGAAGTCTTTTCTGTTCTTACCTTGCCAAAAAAGTAAAACCCTAATGGATTAGGAGCATCAACAACTGAAAAAAGAAAACTTTAGAGTAAAAGGATGCCAAGAAGTATGAAGTGTTTCGATTTCCTCCTTTGTGTTAGCAGCTGGGCTCTACATTACTTTCAACTTTATCCATGCTCCCCCTTTCTAAAAATCACTTTTGTCAGTTCCTTTCAAGTTTTCCACTTTGCATTGAATTAAAAGTATCGTGGAATATGCTGTCAGGAGTTTTTTGTATTTTTTTTTAACCTTCCGTCACTTACCCAGGTTTCTCAATATATGTAATATTGGGTATATTTCCTAACAAATTTTATAGTCTTGACCTGCCTCCCAAAGGAAGTTCCTGAATATTCAATTAATTTTAAAGTAATTAGATTTATAGTTCTACTTATAAACATTAACCGAGGTATTCCACATACTCCCTTGAATGGTAAATTTTGAATTTTGCTACCCTATTTCCGTGAAAATAACTGTTCATTCTCATAAACAAATCATTTTAAAAATGAAAATAAGGGCATATTTTGCATTGATGCTGTTTTATTCCTTCTGTGTACATCCCTGGTATTAACAAATAACTACATATGCCAGTTCTTTGTCCACAAACTGATTTACACATGCGGGATCTCTGAATAATGATCCTGCAAACTCCAGATTTATGAAGCTTAGCTGCTTTAATGACCATGAATATGTTGCCAAACCTCTTTTATTTATCCTCAAGCCTCCTCTTGTAAATCTCTGTCCTCTTTTTCAGCCCCACCTGCTTATCCCAGTTCTGCACTACCCTCATTTCTAACCAACAAACCTAGACTAATTTTCTTTAGGAAGACTTGCACTTTACCTGCCTCTTCCCCTTCCCTGAGGTTTGTGGTCTGAGTGCAGGTGTTTTTTTAACTCCACTCTCATCTTGGTTTCCACTGTCCTCACCTCAGCACTTTTCCTTGGAGGTCAGGCCACCCTGCTTTCCCAATTATGAAAATTCCACATGCTACAGAGGAATCCAAGTCTTACCACTTTAGGTATATATGTATTTTTCTCTTGTTGCTTTTTATTTTATGCTTTTATTAAGCACCAAACATAAAATATCCTTTTGTATGAGTTTTCTTGACCTACTTACCTAGAAATAAATTTTAATTTTTATGATCTGGCATTAATAAACTTGGATAACCACATATCATTTATCAAAATAGCACATTATTTGATAATGGTGGTCACTTCAGCGCCAGAGCATCACAGCTTAAAAGACTTCTAATACTGTTTAAACAAATGTTTCTCAAATTTGTGTATCCATAACCCAATTTTTTGAACTAATAACTTGACAAAAGCAGTGTTGCTTATATTAAGTATTGACATTCCTAATTACCAGACAGAATTTATTCCACATTCCTATGCAGTTGATTTTATTATAAAACAATAATAGGGCTCTGAAGTAGTTATATGATATTTTTTTTAATGTCAAAGCAATCCTGACTTTAATTAAAACTGCATTAAGTTAAGTATAAAAAATACAACTCATCTTTAACACTACTGATATCCAAAGTAAATGTTTTGGCATAGTCATTTCAAATATTTTTGTAATGTTCTTTATTTTGAAAAGTAATATATATTGGCCATCCTAAATTTAGAAAATACTGAGACATTAAATATGAATAAAAATATCTCATAATTCTTATGCATAAAAATAATGCTGATAATAGCTTGATTATATCCTTCCAATCATGATATGAATAGGGGTAATTCATACATAACAATAGAACATATAACGGACATATTTTACATACAATGTAGCCTATTTTTCCTACTTAAAAATTGCCCTGAACCTCTTAGGCCATTGTTCTGTACTTTGCTATCTTATCACAGCCTCACAATTTTCCAACCATTTCAATACACTGTTCTCATTAGTACTCTCTAGATATTAGACAACTTGTAATAGTACCATTTAATTATTGTTTTTGTCTTCCATTTGAAACATTTTTTTCATTCAATTTTAACCTGATTTGAAACATTTACTTAGCTTCTGCTGTGAAAAAGTTGTTTCAGTATTTGTAGCCAGTTCCTTTCTATTATAATTTTTCTATTAATAAACAATTTACTTCATTTTTCATAAATGTATGTAACTATTTCAATATTGTCTCATAAATTGTTTTCTGAAATCTTGCATATATGAGTATGCACTTTGCTGGCTCACTCATCTAAAATTCAAGTTAGTTCAGTTGAGTATAAAATATTGACTATAAGTTTTTATGTTTCAAAGCTCTCCACTTTTAATTTATTATGGTGGAAGAAAAGTCTGTTGCCATATTGGTAACTCTTGTTTTATATTCAACATGTCTTTTTAACTCTGCTATTTTTTATAGTGCTTTCATTCTAAGTGTTTGTGTGTGTAAGTATAAATTTAAAATTCAGCATATAGCAAAATGTGTATCACTTTTTATTAAATCTGCTGAAATACTAGAAATTTTTTAATCTGAAAGAACAGGCTAATTTATTCAGCTCCAGAAAAATTTCATGTTATAGCTTTGATTAATTGCTTTTTGAAAATTTGTTCTGATTAGTTTTATCTGACTGTTTCTTTAGGTTATTTTCATACATGTAATATTTCCATGCCCCTTCATAAAGCTACTCTTACGACTTATGTCTTCAGAACTCTATTTTTCTTATTAACACTTAAATAACATAAGATTCTATTTAGATTTACTATTTGCCAATGGATGTATATATGTATATATAGGAAGATTCCCCTTTATCTTATGTTCTAACCCAGAGGTCAGCAAACTTTTTCAGCAAGGAGACCCATAGTAAATATTTGAGGCTTTACTGACCATCACAGTCTCTGCCGCTATTCAACTCCGTCATTGCAACCAAAGACAATACGTAAACAAGTGAGCATGGCTATGTTCCAATGAAACTATATTTACTAAAATAGGTAGAGGGCCAAATATGGCCTTCAAGGTATAGTTTACCATAACTTGCTCAAAAATAAAAGTGCTATTGGCTCCCTTCTTTTACTTGTAACTAGAGAACAACTTGACATGCACAAATTCCAACACAATGACCTGCCTCTAGCAAACAATGATTCCCTAGTGCAGCACTTCTGTGTTAACTCAGGAAGCTCTTCTACTTTCAGCACCTTGTTCTGACATTTGAACTTATATATCCTAGAAAAAACTTCACATGCTAGCATACTCCACTATCATATATCTTCTTCAAGTCACTTACCTCTCCTGCCTATAGTACTCTACTTGTGGGGACTATTCATCCAACATGCAAAAGCACAAGACAATGTAATTTTCTAGATACCATCTCTATTAGTTATCTATTGCTGCATAAAAATTATCATAGACCTAGCATCTTAAAACAGCATACCCTTATTACACCATAAT
>JAVSCE010007554.1:0-17740 GCA_032199065.1 Smutsia gigantea
GATTTCTGTGTGTTAATTTTGTATCCTGCAACTTTGCTGAATTCAGATATTAGTTCTAGTAGTTCTGGAATGGAGTCTTTAGGGTTTTTAATGTACAATATCATGTCATCTACAAGCAGTGACAATTTGACTTCTTCTTTACCAATCTGGATGCCTTGTATGTCTTTGTTTTGTCTGATTGCTGTGGCTAGGACCTCCAGTACTATGTTGAATAACAGTGGAGAGAGTGGGCATCCCTCTCTTGTTCCTGATCTTAGATGAAAAGCTTGCAGCTTCTTGCTGTTAAGTATGATGTTAGCTGTGGGTTTGTCATATATGGCCTTTATGATGTTGAGGTACTTGCCGTCTATACCCATTTTGTTGAGAGTTTTAATCATGAATGGATGCTGAATTTTGTCAAATGCTTTTCAGCATCTATGGAGATGATCATGTGGTTTTTGTTCTTCTTTTTGTTGATGTGGTGGATGATGTTGATGGATTTTCGAATGTTGTACCATCCTTGCATCCCTGGGATGAATCCCACTTGATCATGGTGTATGATCCTCTTGATGTATTTTGAATTTGGTTTGCTAATATTTTGTTGAGTATTTTTGCATCTACGTTCATCAGGGATATTGGTCTGTAATTTTCTTTTTTGGTGAGGTCTTTGCCAGGTTTTGGTATTAGAGTGATGCTAGCTTCATAGAATGAGTTTGGAAGTATTCCCTCCTCTTCTATTTTTTGGAAAACTTTAAGGAGAATGGGTGTTATTTCTTCTTTATATGTCTGGTAGAATTCAGAGGTGAATCCATCTGGTCCAGGGATTTTGTTCTTGGGTAGTTTTTTGATTACTGCTTCAATTTCATTGCTGGTGATTGGTCTGTTTAGTTTTTCTGTTTCTTGTTTGGTCAGTTTTGGAAGGTTGTATTTTTCTAAGAAGTTGTCCGTTTCTTCCAGGTTTTCCAGCTTGTTAGCATATAAATTCTCATAATATTCTCTTATAATTCTTTGTATTTATGTGGCGTCTGTTGTTATTTTTCCTTTCTCATTTCTGATTCTGTTTATGTGTGTAGATTCTCTTTTTCTCTTAATGAGTCTGGCTAGGGGTTTATCTGAAAAAAGAACCAGCTCTTGGTTTCATTGATTTTTTCTATTGTTTTATTCTTCTCAATTTTATTTATTTCTTTTCAGATCTTTATTATGTCCCTCCTTTGGTGACTTTGGGCCTCATTTCTTCTTCTTTTTCCAATTTCAGTAATTGTGTCTTTAGACTATTCATTTGGGAATGTTCTTCCTTCTTTAAATAGGCCTGGATTGCAATATACTTTCCTCTTAGAACTGCCTTTGCTGCGTCCCACAGAAGTTGTGGCTTTGTGTTGTTGTTGTCATTAGTCTCCATATATTCTTTGATTTCTGTTTTGATTTGGTCGTTAACCCATTGATTAATTAGGAGAATGTTGTTAAGTCTCCATGTATTTGTGAGCCTTTTTGATTTCTTTCTAAAATTTATTTCTAGTTTTATACCTTGGTGATCTGAGAAGTTGGTTGGTAGGATTTCAATATTTTTGAAATTACTGAGGTTCTTTTTGTGGCCTAGTATGTGGTCTATTCTGGAAAATGTTCCATGTGCACTTGAGAAGAATGTGTATCCTGTTGCTTTTGGGTGTAGAGTTCTGTAGATGTCTGTTAGGTCCATCTGTTCTAGTGTGTTGTTCAGTGCCTCTATGTCTTTACTTATTTTCGGTCTGGTTGATCTGTCCTCTGGAGTGAGTGGTGTGTTGAAGTCACCTAAAATGAATGCATTGCTGTCTATTTCCTCCTTTAATTCTGTTAGTATTTGTTTCACATATGCCGGCGCTCCCATGTTGGGTGCATATATATTTATAATGGTTTTATCCTCTTGTTGGATTGACCCCTTTATCATTATGTAATGTCCTTCTTTATCTCTTGCTACTTTCTTCATTTTGAAGTCTATTTTGTCTGATACAAGTACTGCAACACCTGCTTTTTTCTCCTTGTTGTTTGCATGAAATATCTTTTTCCATCCTTCACTTTTAGTCTGTGTATATCTTTGGGTTTGAGGTGAGTCTCTTGTAACCAGCATATAGATGGGTCTTGCTTTTTATCCATTCTGTTACTCTGTGTCTTTTGATTGGTGCATTCAGTCCATTTACATTTAGGGTGATTATCGATAGATATGTACTTATTGCCATTGCTGGCTTTAAATTCGTGGTTACCAAAGGTTCAAGGGTTGCTTCTTTACTATCTAATAATCTAACTTAACTTTCTTGTTAAGTTATTGTAAACACTGTCTGACGTTTCTTTATTTCTCTCCCTTCTTATTCTTCCTCCTCCATTCTTTATATACTAGGTGTTTTATTCTTTGCCTTTAGTTAGTATTTGGATGGTCTGCTTTCTTTGCTATGATTTAATTTTCTCTGGTGACACATTTTTAGCCTTAGGAGTGCTTCCCTGTAGAGGAGTTCCTTTAAGATGTCCTGTAGAGGTGGTTTATGGGAGGCAAATTCTCTCAGCTTTCGCTTGTCTGGAAATTGTTTAATCCCTCTGTCATATTTAAATGATAATCGTGGTGGATACAATATTCCTGGTTCGAGGCCCTTCTGTTTCATTACATTAAATATATCATGCCATTCTCTTCTGGCCTGTAGAGTTTCTGTTGAGAAGTCTGATGATAGTCTGATCGGTTTTCCTTTGTAGGTGATCTTTTTTCTCTCCCTAGCTGCCTTTAATACTCTGTCCTTATCTTTGATCTTTGCCATTTTAATTATTATGTGTCTTGGTGTTGTCTTCCTTGGGTCCCTTGTGTTGGGAGATCTATGAGCTTCGGTGGACTGCGAGACTACTTCCTTCCCCAGCAGGGAAAGTTTTCAGCAATTATTTCTTCAAAGACACTTTCTATCCCTTTTCTCTCTCTTCTTCCTCTGGTACTCCTATAATGCGAATATTGTTCCGTTTGGATTGGTCACACAGTTCTCTTAATATTCTTTCATTTCTAGAGATCCTTTTATCTCTCTCTGCCTCAGCTGCTCTGTATTCCTGTTCTCTGATTTCTATTGCATTAACAGTCTCTTGCATCTCATCCAGTCTGCTGCTAAGCCCGTCAGTGGCTTGTCTCATTTCTGCATTGTCTTTCCTCACTTCCCTCACTTCCTCCCTCAGCTCTTGCATATTTCTCTGTAGATCCATCAGCATGGTTATGAGTTTTATTCTGAATTCTTTTTCAGGAAGATTATGCATTTCCATCCCTTCAGGCTCCCTCTCTGGTGTTGTCTGGGTGAGGTTTGTCTGTACCATATTCCTCTGTCTTTTCATGGCGATAGAAGTGGTCGCTGGCAGGTGCCACGTATGTCAGCTGGGATCTTTAAGACTTAAAAAAAAATAGGAAGAGAAAGAAAAGAGAAAAAAAAAAGAAAAAAAGGGGGGGGGGGAAAGTCCACCGGGAATAGATTCTGTATGAATGCTGTAGGTGGCGCTGTTGCTCCACTATTCCGCAGCCGCAGCCATGCCATTCTGCTGGGCCATTTGCAGCTCTGGCCAGGGCGGGAACAAATGGGAGGCTATTGTTTTCCGTGCAAAGTTTCAGTGCAGCTACTTTTTCCCAGTCGCCAGGCAAGGGGTCCGAAATGCCTCAGGACTCCCAGCCCCCTGGGCTGAATGTGCTGGGACGATCGTAAGACCGCTGAAAAACGCGCGCTTTTCTTTTGTCCCGGGAGCCAGCTGCACAGACCCGGGCGTGTTCCCAGCTCAAAACCTGTACCTTCTGCCTCTCCAATCTCCGCTACACTGCGCGATGTGTGTCAGCGCTCCTGGCGCAGATCATCAGGGCTGGTTATGTCGCGGGGTGTACTTCCACTCCCTCCCGGCTCTGAATCCTCTCCTCCCACCGGTGCGCTGGGGTGGGAGAGTGTTCGGATCCCGCCAGGACGCGGCTCCGTATCTTACCCGCCTCACGGGGTGCCGAGTCGTCTCAGGTGCAGATGCAGGCTGTGCGTTGTCCTGTGTATTCTGGTCTCTCTTTTAGGAATAGTTGTATTTGATGTATTTTCATAGCTATATATGGGTTTGGGAGGACATTTCTGCTGCCCTGCTCACGCCGCCATCTTCCCAGAACTCTCTTCTAATATACTTATTGAAAAAAGTCTGCGTATAAGTGGATCCACATAGCTCACACCAATGTTCTTCAAGGGTCAACTGTAATGTGATTTACCACATCAACAGACTGAAGTATAAAATCACATGATCATCTTAATAGATGCCGAAAAAGTGTTTGGCAAAATTCAACACCCTTTCATGAGAAAAAAAAAAAACTCTCAACAAACTAGAAATAGAAGGAAAATACCTCAACATAATAAAGGCCATATAAGAAAAGCCGCAAATTAACACCATACTCAACAATAAAAAGTTGAAAGCTTTCCTCTACAGTCAGAAACAAGACAAGGATGCCCCGTTTGCCATTATTATTTAACATAGTACTGGAAGTCCTAACCAGAGCAATTAGCAAAAGGCATCCAAATCAGAAAGGAAGTAATAAAATCGTCCCTGTCTTCAGACATGATCATATTGAAAATTCTAAAGACTCCACCAAAAAAACTATTAAAACTAACAAATTCAGTAAAGTTGCAGGATACCAAAGAACCACACAAAAATCAGTAGCATTTCTATACACTTATAACAAACTATCTGAAAAGGAAATTAGGAAAACAATCCCATTTACAATAGTACCCAAAAGAATAAAATACTTAGGAATAAACATAACTAAGGTGAAAGACTTGTATGCTGAAAACTACAAAAACATTGGTCAAAGAAATTAATGAAGACACAAATGAAAAGACATCCCATGTTTATGGACCAGAAGACAATATTGTTAAAATGTTCAACTACCCAAAGTCATTGAAAGATTCAATGCAATCCCTACTGAAATCCCAATGGCATTTTTCACAGAAAAAGAACAATTCTAAAACTCATACGGAACCACAAAAGACCACAAATAGCCAAATCAATCACGAGAATGAAAAACAAAGCTGGAGGCATCACACTTCCTGATTTCAAAATATATTACAAGTGACAGTAATCAAAACAGTATAATACTGGCATAAAGACCAACTTATAGGCCCATGGAGCAGAACAGACAGCCCAGAAATAAAGCCATGCATATATGGTCAAGTGATCTTCGACAAGGGTGCCAAGAATACACATTAAGGAAAGGATAGTTTTTTCAACAGACTGTGTTGGGAAAAATCGATATCCACGTGTAAAAAAATGAAATTTGGACCCTTACTTTACAGAATATTAAAAAAATCAATGCAAAATGGATTAAACATAAGACCTGAAATTGTAAAATCCTAGCAGAATACTTAAGGGTTGAAAGCTTATGTTCACACAGAGACCTGCACAGGGATGTTCCTATCAGCTTTATTCATAACAGCCAGAACTTGGAAGCAACCAAGATGCCCTTAGGTAGTAGGTGATTGGTAAGTAAACCGCCACATCCAGACAATGGAATGCTATTTGGCACTAAAAAGAAATCAACTATCAAGCCATGAAAAGACATGGAGGAGAGAAGACAAGTAGTGACTCTATAGCATCTCACTATGCTGATGGACAGTGACTGTAATGGGGTTGGTGGGGGGGACTTGATGAAGGAGGTAGTTTAATAATCATAATATTGCACATGTAATTGTAGATTAATGATCCAAAATAAATTATTTAAAAAAAAAAGAAAAGACATGGAGGAACTTAATGCATATTACTGAGTGAAAGGAGCCCATCTGAAGGGCTACACACTGTATGAGCCCAATGAGATGACACTCTGGACGAGGCACCACCACGGATGCCACGGAAAGATCAGTGGTTGCCAGGCGGGTTAAGGGGAGGGATGAGTAGACGGTACACAGAAGACTTTCGGGGCAGTAAAAATACCCTGCAGGCTATTAGAATGATGGATACATGCCTTACACATTTTTCCAAACCTACAGAAAGTACACCACCAAGAGTGAACCCTAACACACTGTAGGCTGTGGGTGACCATGATGCTCAGTGCAGCTTCCTCGGTTGTAACCAATGCCCCATCAAGTGCAGGGTGTTGCAGTGGGGAAGGCTGTGCATGAGGAGGGAAAGGGGGCACATGGACATTCTCTGTACCTTCCCCTCAATTTTGCTAAAACTCCTTTAAAAAAAATTTTTTTTTTTAAAGAAAAGGACAAAGGAACCTTAAAAAGCTCTTGGAATTAAAAACATCATAGCCTGAGTATCTAGTAGAAGAGCCAGAAGACAAAGTTATGGATATATGTTCCAGAAAACAGTAGACAGTAAGAACGAAAATAAGAGGATTGTCTAGGCAGTGCAAATTCAATTTGTAAAAGTTAGAAAAATAAGGAAATGGAGAGGATGAAGTTCCCAAAGATGTTACACAGCACATTTACCAGAACCAAAAGCACGTGTGGGAGATGGGCCTCCCACACGCTGGCGCCAGGCACCAACACAGGGCCTGGCCACACTGCAGGAATTAAGGACTGAAAAGGAATATAAAGCCTTCCTGAGGTTGTTGTAAAGCTAAGTCACACAAAATAGGGCCAAAGGGCACAGTCTTCTCAACAGCTGTGTTGGGCAGTGGGGGACGACGGGCAGTGCCTCCAACATGCTGACACAAAGTACTGAACCTGGAAACCATGGTGAGAGGAGAAAAGGGCCATTTTCAAACAGGCTAAAATCTTGACAAACTTGACTAACAGCCCTCCTTAAGGAACTCCCAGATAATGTATTGCAACAATTGAAGAATCCAGATGTAAAACCCAAGAAGCAGGAACTTGAATCCAGCAGCTGCAGGAAGACAGCTGTGCAGCACACCTGGAGAAGCCAAGACAGCTGGAGCAGGTGTTGGGGGCCATGGGAGGCTGGCAGGACCACCCATAACCCAAGAGGCCTGCCGGGTGGAGGAAGACTTGGGCATACAAGGCAAGTTTTCCTCTGGGGAAAGTGAAAAACTGCATCACAGGACCCCACTTGGCTTAGTCATCATCAGATACACCACATGGTGAGCAGCGGTGGGATGAAGGCACTGGGGGAGATGCAGGGCAGGCAGGGAGGATACGGTAACAGGCACTGCAGGAAACCACTGTCCTCTGGACTGAGATGCAAGCGCACAGGGCACAGAACCGTCTGCAGTGACATTCTTGACCTTCCGTCAGGCCTGGCAGCCAAGCCGTTCATTCTGTTACAGAGCCTAAGGTGGCGCCACTTTCGGCTGGGCCAGCCACAGATCTACGCTACCAACTTTCCCTTTGTGTCTTCAGGCTGTCTTTGCTTAAATTACTGGTTGGATAAGGAGCAACATGGTTTCGAATATGATCCTCAGTTAGTATTGTAGGTAGCTGACCCTTTCATCGAAAGCATGTGAACACTGCTTTGGAATCAACGTGGACTTTATGGGTGCCCTTGAGTTCCCTGCTTTCTCCAGGCTCTCCTTCAGGACGTTCTTCTCTGCTTAGGCAGTCAAACCAAGTTCATGTGCAACAGAAGGTAGGATTTCGCCATCTTCCTTTTTGGGGAACATTTTCGTTTTTCTATTTTAACACAGTTGTCATACTTCTATATGCAAAATCTACATAACATCCTATGGAATGCAACTGTCACAGCAAAATCCTGCAGGGCCACACACACAAGCGTGAGAGCTGCTGCTAGCCTGGAGTCCAGGCTCCGGGCTGTGTCTCCTCATTCAGGATCCTTGGTTTCTGCATGTCTGGAATGCCATGGAGTGCCTGTGGAACAGCGGGCACCTGGCATTGCTGCAGGACTGTACACTTGGTCACTCACGTAGCTGCCCAGGCATGGCACGGCCACCCTCTTCAAGCATCTCTGGGTCTCTCCAGCACAAATAGTAGACAAATTTGTTGAATGGACTTGTAGGTGCCTGACCTGAGATTCTGAATTGAAGATAGATTTTTTCTTAAATTGTTTTTATTTCCAAGTGCACTAAAAGGTTAGAGGCATGTTTGAGATAAAGCTAAGGAAAACAATGTGCATCAACACAGTGAATTGTTAAATGGAGACAGAGGGCACAACTGGTGAGAGCCTGGTACAGGACAGACTGTCACAGGCGAGCCTGAACCACAACCAGGGAGAGGCCGGCCAGTCCTGAAAACACACACACGATTCATTAAGCACCAGGCCACTTTATAAATTGAGAACTGTCAACTGGTGACTTTATTTCATATAAAAATTACATTGAGGGAAGAGGTTGAAGTCAAGAGGTGGATTTGCACACACTCGCCAAGTCTCACAGGGTTCAACCACTTCAGTAATTTTCTAAATTGATAAACAGGATATACATATTAAAAGCCTCACGTAGTAGCCCAATACACATGTCCAACCCAGACAAGATGTGCAAATGAATATGCAAAACAATCTCTGGAAACTCCCCGTCTCCTGATCCCCCACCCCTCAACCCTCTGGCTATGACACATCCCATTGCCTGACAGTGCACGTATTTCTGCAGGGACTCAGTCCATCTCAAAAGCATCCTACGGCTTTGTCCACTTGGCTCTGAGTGTGTCTCAGGTAGGTCCCTTTGTGGTTCTGTATCAGCAGCAGTAGAAGCCCTGATTAGGACAGGGCGCAGATTAATTAAATACAGAAACAAAATGGTTCACAGGTGAACAGAAAGGTGTAAAGACTAGGAGGGAAACACCGGCTCTGCTCAGCATGGGAGGCAGGCGTAAAGGAGACCCTCAGACTGTCGCAGACTGCTTCCGCATGAGTCCCACAACGCATGTGCAGACCAGGCAAGTTAAGGCGAGTCCCCAAGGAGGGAGCTGTTTGTTTTCTGGCATAATTTTAAGCTCTCTACTAAGGGCCCTATTTCTCATTTGTGACATGGTAGAGAAACCAACATAAATGATAACGACAACAAAAATCAAGCCGTTGCCACCCTGAATATTCTCTGCAAGTGAGGCATGGAGCCCGGGGCTTGCTGCCTGGGGGTCCTCACCTCAGCACCACTAGAGGCCAACACCTATCGTTCCTGGCATTACACTGCTGCTGCGCCCGACCTCCCTGGCACGCCCACCCACCAGGCTGCACAGAGCGTCAGGCCACCACCAGACTTTGCTCCTCTCTTACTGACGTGCTGTTTACACGCTGCTAATTTGGCTGGAACAAGAAGTCAGTTCCAAAGCCCTCATGCACTCCTGATTTTAAAAATAAACTCAAAACAGGAGGCAACAGAGGACCACAGGGGAATGACTATTCTTTGGATGAAGACCCTCTCCCACGTGCAATACATTCATTCATGGTCACCCCACATGGGGGCCGCCGCAGCCCCCCTTGTCCCTGAAACGTTGGCTTCTGGAAAGAGCTAGTTGGCTGCACAAGGCCACCCCACGTTACAGCGCCTAGACACACTGCCGATTTTAACACACTTGTGCACACAAACACTTGCCCGTGAGGGTGGATGAAGCCCCCCATGCACCAAGGGTGCCCCCAACACTGCCTTCTGCCCAGTGCACGGGTCCCCTGCAAATTCATGCAACGTGTCAGAGCTGCCCAGGGCAGTCATGCATATGCAAACGCCCCTCCCTCATCAGGAGGCACTAAGAACCAGGGTCAACAGACTCCCAGAAACCACCAGTCTGAGAATTCCTGCTCCCTGGCTTAGCTTTTTTCTTCATGATTGAAAAGCAGCTCAGCACACAGGAGCTGAATAACCCGTGTGACTCCCACACAACTTCTTAGAAAATGCAAAGTATTCCTAACAAGTTCCTAACTGTTCAGGAAGATACTGACATTTGGCTTCTTCATGTGGCCACATACCTCTTGTTAGTTGCACAGATGAAAACTGGGCAGAGCATCGTCCAGCTGCCAACATGGAGGATCTGCAACTGTGACGGCGAGCCCTGCCTACTGCCACGGCTGCTCTGCATAGGTTCCACTTGCCCTACTGATTACAGATGAGCTGATGGTGCCCTTTCAGACCCCAGATAAATAATTCAAGTCTGCTAATAGGTTCTAGCATGGCAAGAGGCCTCAGACAGAGAGCTCCGGGGCTCCTTTCCTGGGTCTCGTCTGCAGTCGCCTAAATCGGAAGCCGACAAAGGGGTTCATCCAGAGGAGCGAGGGGGGGCCCCCGAAGACAGACTTCATCCCTTCCCACCGCAGCCTCCGCTCCCATGTTGGTTTCTCACTTTTCAGTCTCTCAATCTCCTGGAAGCAGAGAGAAAAATGGATGGCAAACAGACACAGGTCAGGCCCAGTTAAAATAGGGAGAAGCCCGAGCTTTAGAATCCAGATCATTTGAGAAGCAGGGATTCAGGGGAAGTGTGGGCTGTTGGGGGTTGGCAGTGAATGCTCCTTCCCCTGCCCTCCGGCCTCCACGAGCACAGCCACCTGGCCAGACCAACACCTGGGACAGTGGGCAGCAGTTGGGCAGAGGGAGCTGGTCTTCGGGGCCAGGGCTCCAACCTTCTTGTCATTTACTACAAATACTTATGGAGTACCTTCTCAGACCTAGTTCAAAGGCATGAAGGTGATCGATTCCCTGCAACTCGCTAAGCTGCTCCAGCGGGCTTGGTCTCCTGGAAACTGGGAATTTGCCAGGCTCTATCTGCCTGGCTCTGTTGACTCAAATCAAGCTGCCACTTGAAGTACGCGTAATGATAGGAATGACAAACACAGCGAACCTGCCAGAGCTTATCAAAACTGCCCAATTAATCTCCCAAGTTAATACACAAGCACCTGTTACTGACACTAGCATTTCCTATTTACTCAGGCTTTGGCCAAATACTAAGCAGACACAGCAGAGAAGAAAACATACCGTTTCATCATTGCATATTGAGTGGATTTGGGTGCCAAACATAACTGCAGTGAAAGTGAAAAACAGAAGACCCTCAAGGCACAGGAAGATCAACAAGATTACAGTTATTGGAGGTGAAAAGTCACTGCATTCTGTGAACAAGAGAAAGTTGGTTGTAACTGGATGTCAGAGCGTAACGAATATCCCAAGGTGTAGATGTCATGGTGTGTAGCTCAAAGGAACCCTCCCAGTGCAGCCCTGGGCCAGCTTCGATTTTGTCAATAGGCACGTTCATTCACCACTCAGGGGCGGAGGCAGTCAGCACCTCCAAGCAAAACTCCACACCACCATCTCCTAGCCTGCACTTCCAAAGGAGTCTGTACCACCTAATGTTTCTGTTAAGTCTGCAGTTGTGTATTAAACTGCTGATTAAAATGCAACTAGAGCCACAAAAGAAGAGAGGAACATGTACCTCCACGTGCCAGGGCTGGGTCGAGTCAGTCTGCCCCGTCTGCTTATCAGGGCTGGAAAGTTAATGCCTACTTGAGATACACCTGCTAGCGTTTATGCATATTTAGTATTGTGAGGATTGCTTTGTGTGGCACCTGGCTGCCCAACCAGAAAACAAATGCAAGGCTTGGCAGGAGCAATATTAATTCCCACCCAGTCTCCAAAATCTTACAACTAGTAGGATGTATTGACTAAGGAAGAACAATTATATATGACTTTGTTACACTAGCAAAGTGGCAGTGTTAAAGCTTATCCATACTCTTTTCTGAAAACATTTAATTAATTCCTAAAATCGAGGATTTCCTTCAGAATTAGACAACCAATTCTTCCTTTACAGCTTTCCCTTTTTCACCTGATAGCAAGTACTTCTAGAAAAGACACACTACCCAAGCTTACCGGTCCACTGCCCTCGGACACAGGAAATGAACTGGAGTCCACAGAGAATCAGGGCATGGACTGAAGACAGGGCTATGTACATCTGAAACAGGGAGAAGGCGGTGAGCGGATATGCATTTCTAGGACAAGCCACTGAAATTTATGTCTGCTCTTCCGCTTCATTTGCTAGTGAAAATCAGTGAGGAAAGGACTCAATCATATAGTTGACACCTGCTTACCCAAGCGCACACTGGACCAGGTGAAACAATTTTACAGGAAAACATGCAGGAGGAAAATAAATTCCCACACACTTCAGCAAGATCCTATCAGCAGCTGTGGTTCAAGGTATCAGAGAGAAGTAAACCTCAGAGAAACACTGAAAGTAACATGAGCTACATACACTTCTCTGTTGGACCCTTCCTACGAATGACAGCACTGTTTTATGTGAGCCCAGGAGAGGCAGGAGAAACTGGTCTGGCATCAGAATAAAGTTACCTGCTCCAGGCAAGACTCTAGCTAAAGGCCTTAGAGCTCAACAGACGGGACCATGAGGGTTTTACTCACAGTGAAGAGCACAAAAAATCTCTGGTTCCTCTCTCCCACGCAGTTGTTCACCCACGGGCAGTGATGGTCCATTTTCCGAATACATCTTTTGCAAATACTGAAAAGGGGGGGGTTGATTTCGGTACTCCATGCTCTAAGGAAAGCACCCCCCGCCCGGGGGGGCCTGTGCCGGGCCTCCGGCTGGGACGGGCGGTACCTGCAGTGGTGGGCACGCTCCGGCTTGATGCAGCAGCACTTGGGACACTTGTAGATCACCTCTCCTGGCTTCAGCTGCAAGCTCTCCATGTACTCTTTAGTGGCATTTCCTTTGGGTACTGCCCCCTACAGTTTAATAACAATGTATTTCAGTTGAGTAGAAAGGTGAAAAAAAGCCAATAAATGTGGGAATTCACCTTAGATTTTAGGTATCATAACATAATTTGTAATGCTGTGATTGCCACAAATATTTTAATATGACACATGCCTGTGTTACTCAGGAAGGACTAGAAGGTCTATTTTCCATGGCAAATACCATATGCCTTAAAATGAACTCAAAATAAATACCTTATTCATAAACTGGTAAGTCACCTGAGTTTTTCTAGCTTAATGCAGGTCCTCTGCAAGGCAAGTCCCGTTTTTTAAATGTTCCAACTCCAGGGCAGCTGATGGTCCCCAAAGGTGCCAGGCCATCCTGCTACCGCCCTCTCCCTTTCCCCCGACTGAGGGGCATGTCTGCCAAGTGCTGCACCATTTCCTGTCGCTGCAGTGGGCAATGCTGAACCATCTCAGAAGGTTCTTCCATGCAGGTTGTTAGAGCTGGGCACATCGGTCTCTGCCAACCCCATCAAGAGCAGCCCCACCCAGACCTGGGAAGTATGACCCTGGCACCTGAGCCGGGTGTCTGGCAGGGACTGCCGGGCAGTACCAGGTAGGGGAGGAGAGCCCAGGGCACCGGTGGGCTGCACTCTTGGAGGCTAGTAGGAAAGTGAGGCTGAGCAGGCTGCAGCAGTGGATACAGGCAATGAAAACCATGCTTCGGAAGGTCGTTCTGGGAGTTGTGGCTGTGACTAGAGTGGCCTGGGGAGGCGTTCTGCAGGTCTCCCTGTCGGGAACAAGGCATTCGTCCATTTCCTAGCCAGAGGCCCTTTGTGTAGAAGGAGCCCACCACGCACTTGTGAAGAGCAGGGCTCGGGTGCAGGGGCAACAAAGCACCAGGAGGCGGGAAGCAGGAGCAACAGTCCCAGGGGATGCAGGGAGGGGTGGCAGGGGACTCTGCCGGGCGCCGGAGCCGGAGGTTTGAACCTCTGTGTAATGAGGGCAGAATCCAACTCTGAACAAGCCCGGGAGGCGAGTGTCCAGGCTGGAGACAGAACGTTGCCCCGGGCCCACAGGGGGCCAGTCTCAAAGTGAGGCCCACAGGGGGGCTCCCCAGAAATGGGGACAGGAAGGGCCGTGGGCAGAACATGAATGTCAATGCCCACCCTCCGCTGCAGCTTCCTTCCCTCTGAGCCAGGACCAAGCTCCCTCACTGTCCCAACACGGGGACGTTTTCTGCTCAAGATCCTAGCATTTCCTAACACTCCACCTGTCTGCTTAAAAAGGGTAAAAAAGTTAAGGGTTTAAAATATTTTGTTCTTGAAAATTTAAATCAGAATGTTAGGTAAAACATTCTACTTAATTTACATACCACAATTTGGAGTCTTTAATGAAGATTCCTCTACCAATCTAGGAGTCTCGGGGCTGTAACAATTTTTTAAGTCTCGTCATGTATACACACTCCTAATGACAGTTTAATGCTACACATTTCCACAAGAGGAAATGAGCCAGATTTTGAAACTTAATTTTTTATGAGACATGTGCTTTTCCATGGTACATAGATATAATACACTTCTGGAAAGCAGAACACCCTATACAAGCCATTTTTTAAGAGCTCTCTTAGGACTGTCTACGGAGGAAAGATGTGTCTCTCAAAAGGGGTAGCCAATCAAACATCAGGTGATACTTAAGGGGCCCGCGGGGGTCACAGCAGCGGTGACCTGCTGTGATCCGGAGTCTGTCTTGGTGTGTCACCCAGCAGACACCAAGCAGGAGGGCTGGCACCACAGCCGCCTTGTCAGCACCAAGGACCCTGCGCGGCCACACCTGCAGCAGCAGTGGGAGGCCGCTCCCTCGGTACGAGTGGCACTTCTCCATTCTATCAGAAGAAGCTGCAGAGCTCAGGCACATTCCTCATGCTCACATTCCTGCGTTAATCATTTTCAGGAACGTTCTTCCTAAAATGTGCCTTGTGTGTCTCATATCCATGTCCCCAGGACATGGTCTCCAGACCCAGGCCAGAGCCATGCCCTCAAGCTCCTTCCTACCTGCAAATGGCACATACCGCTCCCCTCCTGAACAGTGTTCTAGCGGCCTTTTGATTTTCTGCTGCTTCTCCTGGAGCCTGATCTCTCATGCCCCTCATCCACCTCTGACATGCCACGGAGAAGGAAAAGTGTTCTCAACCCCTCCATGCGTCCAGGGAGGTTATGCCTTGCAAAGCACATTTTTCTTTCATCTTTTCCCCCGTATCTTCCCATCTTGTCCCCCAACTCACATCCAAAATGTCATGTATTCTGGGTCCCCAGGACCTGACCAAGGGCTGGCTAAGACCTCCCCTAGATCTACCTACTAATTTATGGGAACACGGTACAAGGAGTGTGTCAGGACACACACGAGTGCAAGCTGAAAACTGAAGCTACAACGAGGAACTGTGTTTCTCCAAATAACAAAATCTCAAGAGAAAAAGAGACCACAGAGATTGAGACATGTCAAACAACCACAGAGCACAGACCTCATTTGGATCCTGATTCCAGTATAGAAGAATGTAAAGGCTCATGACAGCCAGGAGCCTTGAGCTCTACCCGGACAGGCAGTGAGGGGCCACTCAGTCACTGCAGACTACCCACTGGGATTGTGGCTGTGCTTTATTTAGACAGAGCCCTTTAAAGATGCACACAGTCATTTGCAAAGAGTTACTGTGCCTGCAGCATACTTCCAAATGTTCTGGGGAGGGAGCAGGAAGAGTAGGTGGGGTGTCTGACACAACACTGCCCAGGAGGCGGTCTCTGGGTTCCTGACAGTTCTCTCTATTTCTGTGTACCTTTGAAATGGGCTCTAAGAAGGTAGCAAAAAGACTGTGGCGGCAGACAAATCTTGTTCAAATCCCAGCTCTGGTTCTTCTGGCTGCGGGGAGAGGGTGTCTCATTTTCTGATGTGAATTTTCTACCCATCCTCCTGAGCCACTGGAGGAGGAAGGAAAGACGCCTGGGGCAGAACCCAGGGCCCCACAACAGGCTCCCCTCCTCAGCACATGCCACGTGTCTGCTGAGAGAGAAGGCTGATGCTCCTAAAACAAGGCTGGGGATTCAGGACAGGCTCTGGGTAAGGGTCTGTGGGCCCTGGGGGTGGGCAGCCTTTCTCAGTCCTTTATAACTGTAAGTCCTCAGAGTGTTTCCCAGCATTCAGGTTGGTGACATCCCCTCTTCCAACAGTGGGGCTTGCTGCCTTACTGTCAGATCTCTTACCCGCCCAGAGCTGCAACCCCATCCACCTTCCTGCTCCTCAAAGTACCCATGACTTTCCTCCATAAAAACACCAACTGCTGTGGGATGCAGCAAAGGCAGTTCTAAGAGGAAAGTATATTGCAATCCAGGCCTATTTAAAGAAGGAAGAACATTCCCAAATGAATAGTCTAAAGACACAATTACTGAAATTGGAAAAAGAAGAACAAATGAGGCCCAAAGTCACCAGAAGGAGGGACATAATAAAGATTAGAGAAGAAATAAATAAAATTGAGAAGAATAAAACAATAGAAAAAAATCAATGAAACCAAGAGCTGGTTCTTTGAAAAAATAAACAAAATAGATAAACCCCTAGCCAGACTCATTAAGAGAAAAAGAGAATCTACACACATAAACAGAATCAGAAATGAGAAAGGAAAAATCATGACGGACCCCACAGAAATACAAAGAATCATAAGAGAATATTATGAGAATCTATATGCTAACAAGCTGGAAAACACAGAAGAAATGGACAACTTCTTAGAAAAATACAACCTTCCAAGACTGACCAAGCAAGAAACAGAAAAACTAAACAGACCAATCACCAGCGACGAAATGAATTGGTAATCAAAAAACTACCCAAGAACAAAACCCCCGGGCCTGATGGATTCACCTCTGAATTCTACCAGACATATAGAGAAGAAATAACACCCATTCTCCTTAAAGTTTTCCAAAAAATAGAAGAGGAGGGAATACTTCCAAACTCATTCTATGAAGCCAGCATCACTCTAATACCAAAACCGGGCAAGACCTCACCAAAAAAGAAAATTACAGACCAATATCCCTGATGAACGTAGATGCAAAAATACTCAACAAAATATTAGCAAACCGAATTCAAAAATACATCAAGAAGATCATACACCATGATCAAGTGGGATTCATCCCAGGGATGCAAGGATGGTACAACATTCAAAAATCCATCAACATCATCCACCACATCAACAAAAGAACAAAAACCACATGATCATCTCCATAGATGCTGAAAAAGCATTTGACAAAATTCAGCATCCATTCATGATTAAAACTCTCAACAAAATGGGTATAGATGGCAAGTACCTCAGCATCATAAAGGCTATATATGACAAACCCACAGCTAACATCATACTTAACGGCGAGACGCTGAAAGCTTTTCATCTAAGATCAGGAACAAGACAGGGATGCCCACTCTCTCCACTGTTATTCAACATAGTACTGGAAGTCCTGGCCACAGCAATCAGACAAAACAAAGACATACAAGGCATCCAGATTGGTAAAGAAGAAGTCAAATTGTCACTATTTGCAGATGACATGATACTGTACATAAAAAACCCTAAAGACTCCATTCCAAAACAACTAGAACTAGTATCTGAATTCAGCAAAGTTACAGGATACAAAATTAACACACAGAAATCTGTTGCTTTCCTATACACTAATGATGAACTAACAGAAAGAGAAATCAGAAAAATAGTTCCATTCACAATTGCATCAAAAAGAATAAAATACCTAGGAATAAACCTAACGAAGGAAGTGAAAGACCTGTACTCTGAAAACTACAAGACACTCCTAAGAGAAATTAGAGAGGACACTAACAAATGGAAATGCATCCTGTGCTCTTGGCTAGGAAGAATAAATATTGTCAAAATGGCTATACTACCTAAAGCAATCTACAGATTCAATGCAATCCCTATCAAACTACCAGCAGCTTTCTTCAATGAACTGGAACAAATAATTCTAAAATTCATATGGAACCACAAAAGACCCCGAATAGCCAAAGCAATCCTGAGAAGGAGGAATAAAGCAGGGGGAATTACACTCCCTGACTTCAAGCTCTACTACAAAGCCACAGTAATCAAGACAATTTGGTATTGGCACAAAAAACAGACCCACAGACCAGTGGAACAGAATAGAAAATCCAAACATAAACCCAAACATATACAGTCAATTAATA
>JAVSCE010007555.1:0-45774 GCA_032199065.1 Smutsia gigantea
AGAGAGCTGTCAGAACTTGGGCGGTTCACCCCGGCTGTTGTGGCAAGCCTTATGTATATGTTAGCCGGAGAACTGGCCTGAAATATGAGCATGAGATATTTTCTTGGGCTTCTGGCATTCACTGATAACCCAGGAATAGATTTTCTGATAATGCTTCCTGTTCAGCAGGATGTTACCACTCTTTCCCCCTTTTCATTGCCCATCCCTAGACATGGCGTAAAGAAAGTAAATAGAAATAAGGCCAAATCAGCAATCAAGAGAAACTTTTGGACCAAGGTTCGTGACCCTGCCTTCCCTGAATGGTTTCAAATGGTGATTGAGTTTTAATGTAATGAAACAATCACCATTGCCATAATGAATATTCATTAAATTATTACTATCTAATAATATTTATAAATTATTATTCATGATTGTGATCTGCCACATGTGCAAAATGAATTCTGTCAGCTAATCCTCACAGCAGCCTTAAGAGGAAAGCGCTGCTATTGCTCCATTTTACAGATGAAAGTTCTCGGGCACAGGAGGTCCAGGTCCCCAGCTCAGATCTCCCAAGTAGGAGAAAGTGGGATGAAAGTTCCCACCGCGGTGTGGCGGCTGGGTTTCCTTCGCTCTGCCAACTACACAAAGTAAACGCCTCTTTGCTTTGTGGGGAGGGGGAGCTAGGAGGATTGGAAGCCTCAGAACCCACAGAATAATAAAAGGGTTTCCAAGCGAAGGCTGGAAACGATACATTTCTAACAAAACGGGCAGTTACTCTAATTGCTGTGCCCCTACTGTTCAATTCCTTTTTATGTCCTAATTCATTAAATTATGTGCACACACAGGCTTATTATTTACAGATGTACGCACTTTTAACTGGCTCATAAGAAACAGATGTTTCGCGAAAGGTAACAGAGAGCAAGGGATCTAAGCCCTACTTTAGTGGGTATCAAGTGAGTATTATGGCCCATTACCTGCCGGTCGTTTGCTATTATTTTGAATTGCAATGTCCAGTGTGGGAAGGAGAATTCAGTCTGTTCCCTGGAGCAACAAATAAAAACACAACGATCCTATAAGCAGACACCTGCATCTCAAAAGTGGGCATGTGTAGGTGACAGGCAGGTGGTGTTCACATGTGGGCTCAGGTGGATATGAATGAGTTTTATGAGCAATTTGAGAAAAAAAAGGCCTATTGCATTACAGTTGACTTTTATTTTCTGAGAGCCTTCTTCCCTGATATTTTAATCATTACAGTTTTGGAATTTATAGCTGAGCAATTATCGTACTCCTTTTTGTCTAGAGTCTCTCAATTATTTTTAGATGGAATTATTCCAATGCTCTTTTTATAGGCAGGAAAGCACTCAAGGCTTGGACATTGCATGTGATGTCAAACTACTGTCTACCAGATTCTAAAGACGTTGAGGTGAGCCCTTCCCACAGGTTCTTCATGGTCCCACCTAAATAGTCTTCAGTTAATAACAACTAGAATTAATCTCTGTTATATATTGCTATGTAACAAACCAACCCAAAATTCAGTGACTTAAAACACTATTTATTACTAACCTTCAAGGTTCTTTCTCACTTGGCATTTTTCCATGTGGCTGCCATCAGGTGGCACTGGGGCTGGACTCATCTCAGGCTTGACTAACTGGATGTTCAAGTGGCTTCTCCATTCTCACGTCCAGTACCCTGACTGAGACTTCTGGAGCAGCTGAAGGCTGACTGAGCATCTCTGTCTCTCCACATGGCCTCTTCTGCTGACATGGGCTCCCTTACAGCATGGTGGTCTCTTGACATAGCCTCTTCCAGAATAAACCTTCTAAAAAACTAGTTGGAAGCTGCAAGATCTAGCCTCATGTATAACACAGTATTACTTTTGCCACATTCTGTTGATCAGAAAAAAAGAAAATCATCACATCTCAGATTCAAGGGGAAGGGCCTACACATTGGTGTGAATCCCCGGAGGTGGGGTTCATTGACAGGTCATCTTCAGAGACCACCTATCATACTAATTGTAGAAATAAATTCATACCTCTTTTTCAGTATAAGGTAACATGGCCTAATAAAAATAAACATGACCAGTTCACATTGCCATAAACCGGGTTGCATATGCAGTGAAAAAATATTTCAATACTTATGCAGAGTATTGGGGAGCAATAAAAATCACCCCTCAGAGTCCACTGTGAGATTTATTGTTTATCAAGTGTCAGGAGTTCTCTAAACAAACAAAAAAATTGGAGTGAAAAGATGACTGAAATTATGTCATTTTCCACATTGAAAGCTGGAAAGCATCACAACTGAAATATAAAATGGGACATGAAATATTAAGTGGCATATTAGGTTTATTGCATATATGACCATGAGAGTGCATTTTATTTTCTTATGGAGCTCTAAAAAAATCATGTAATGGATTAAAGGTATTAAAACTCCCATATTCTGCCTGGCTCCAGGCCAGGGAACAAGGCATGATAAATAATCCCAATAGACAGAATATGTAGGAAGGAATTTTAAAATGTATTTATGATCCACATATTGACCTCCCTAACTAATAAAAATGTATACATGAGGTTAGTTTTGAAGGAAATGGGCAGACCTTACACAGTTATAGTGTATATAAATAATGCGTACACTCTAGCGTTAGCATCTTAAAAATTTCCCGCATCTCTGTGACATATGGCTGTCACGCTCTGTCTTTACCCTGGAAGTAAAGCATGGATTTTATAGTAACGTCCAATCAGTTTAAAAAGGAATAGTTTTAATGTACTTTATCTTAAAGCAGGGGTCAGGACGCTGAGCCAAATCTGGCCTATAGTTGGTCTTTTTAAATAAAGTTTTATTGAAACAATTCATTTACATCTTGTCTGTAGCTTCCTTCCCTCTACGATGGCAGAGTTGAGTCACTGTGACAAAGACTGTGTGGCCCACAAAGCACCAACAATTTACTCTCCGGCCCTTTGCCGAGAAAATTTTCTGGCCTTGTCTTAAAACATTTAAAAAGTAGTAAGATGACTTAGAATAGAAATGGGTGTTTTGCTTCTCATATATAGTACTGTTGTATGTGGATTGAGGAGGCCAGTGCTGGATCAAGCCATTTCCTAACTGTGTGTGATCTTGGCCAAGTCATTTAACTTCTCTAAACTTCAGTTTCCCACTGTGAAGGATGGAGATTAAAAGAATTGATAATGATGATAAACCCAGCTCTTCTTCACCCTTTTGTCATGAGGGAGCAAGTAGGGAAACATGAGTGAAAACAAACCTCAAGTCGTCCACCACTGTTGGCAGATTTTGCTGAACTGGCTGAAATGATCATGTGTGTAAGGATTTCTATGCAGATTTCATTCTTTCACTCATTTATTTTTTCAACCAACACTTACTGGACTCCTGCTGTATTTCTGGGCACTCTTTTTAACATTGAATATTTAAAGGCAAGACAGCTGAAGCCTTTGTGTGTGCTAGGAATATGCCACATTGTGGCAGCCTTGGACAGCCATCAGATCCTTCCTCCAGCTGGGGCCATTTGGGGTATATTTAGTTGTCCATTTACATGGGCCAAAAACAGTGCCTTCTAACTTCTTTATAACCCAGCAATTTAGCCTGGTGCCTGGCCCTGTCAGGTTCCCTGTAAAGGTTTGTCAGCAGCCAAATGTCAGCCACAGCTATGGAAGGCTCTCAGTGAGAGATCACCAGGGTAGAGAGGTGTTTTTACAGAAGCTGTTTCTGAGGGTGCTGTGCACATGGAGCGAGGAGGAGCCGGGAAGCCCCTGAGAAGACTGTTATCTTACTGTGGATTAATTGAGGGGCTGGGAAGGAAGGGCCAGTTGAGAAGAGCGTAAGGACTCAAAGCTGACACAACTCATGTTAGCTTGTAGAGAATCTCTTATGCAAGAAGGGACAATTAATTTGAGAGGGAAAATGGAATTACAGGTCAGCAAATAACACATGAGACTAATGTGCAGAGGAAACATGGGAAGGTGAAAAACACTGAGATTCATCAATACAAGTGTGATCCTTGCTTCTTCATGATGCTAACTATGCTGGTGTAACATTACCATATGAAGGGATTGTGCCAAGAACCCCGTAGAATGATTGACCATCTAGCGCTCATAATGATTCAGTGAGGGGTATACTCTCGTTTTGTACATGTAGAAACTGAAGCTCAGAGAAGTTAAGTAACTTGCTCAAAGTCACATAGCTAGTGGCAGCAGAGTGAGGATTTGAACCCTGGTGGGTTGGTTCAGGAGTTCGTGCTTACAAATTACATGCCCAACCTTGTCTTAGAAGATGGAAAGTTCTCTGAAGAAGGAATATCCAAAGAAAAAGATCTGAAGGCCTCAGAGCCTCCTCACAATGGGAAGATGGGTAATTAATTTCTTTGAATCATTTTTTCAAGTTTTCCTTATCAATTCCTTTTTCAAGAACTAAAAGCACTTGGAAACTGTCATTCCTCTCACATCAAGAAATATTGAAAAATCACTGTGAATGAAAGAAAAAATCACTGATATTGTAGTGTTTCTATAATCTGAACAATTCTATGTTGAAACTTAAGAATCTCTTAAAGTAACTATCACCCAGTGTATCCTTTTGAACTGAGGCGCTATGCTCATCTCCAGTACTAACAAAATGCTCATATTAGTCAACCAGAAGGTGCAGGAAGGATGTTCCTCAACTTTCTACTTCTGCCCACTCCTCCCACCCAGCCTGGTCTGCCTGGGGAGAGAGTAACTCAGCTGCCCCATGGGAGCATTCCGAACCTGTAGGTAGGGACAGAAGAGCTGTTATGCAGCTTTAGAATTCTGGGTGTTGGTCTCATTCTTGTGCCATATAAGCTTTGGTTAAGGGGGTGTAAATGGCCCACTGACAAGACAGGGAGAACCAGCTTAGGGTGGGGAGCCAGAGCCCGCCCCCAGCCGAGCCCCGAAGCAGGCAGCTGCGCAGGCCCCTTTTGGCCTGGGTTGCTGCCCCTGACAGTGTGTAGTCACACGCCCTTGGAGCACCGCCAAAGGCCTTTGGAAACTTGGTTTCAGCGGCTGCCATTCTGCCTTCTGTGGGCTGGTTTCTTGGCAGGGACAGCGCAGGAGGGGTTCTGGGTGTGTGAGCGCGCCTTCTAATTCCTGTGTTTGCTTCTGGGGGACTTTCCTGCTTTATTGCTCTGACTGGAAAGAAAAAAAGGACATTGTTTATGTCCCCTAGGCTTTCTTTTTTAGTTTTCGAGTTTTGCTTTTGGTCCTTATGTGGGGATAACTGTGGTGTGTCTGTTTGACTTGGAAACAGTCTATATATTCTCAAACTTGCAGCCAGGGACTATATCAACTTCTTGCTCAAGACGTTCTGTGCAGATTTTACGTTCTAGTTGCTGCTTATCAGTTCCCACCTGTATGGTCTTGGGCAAGTTATCTAACCACCCTGTCCTCTAGTTTCTGGCCTGTAAAAAAGAAACACTAACACTAGTGCTCTCACAGGGTCATTATGGGGATCAAATGAATTAATACATGTGAAATGCTTAGAAAGAATGGGGGTGGGGAGAGCCGATAGCAATGCTCCATGAAGGTTACCTATTATTGTTGTAATGTTGATATTTGGGTAGACTCTAGGGATGTTTCTATCATCTTCTAAGGTAACAATATTAATCACATTATTAAGGTATGGCTTCCCCACCTTCTCCCCAAATACTCTAATAATGAAGTGTTAGCTGTTATTTTTGCATACTTTCCTAGAGTTTTGTAGTTTACAGAGTGTAAGCCCTGCCATGTAGTAAGCATTCAGACTGGGAAACTGAGGCTCAGGAGGGGTGAAGTGGCTCTAGTAAGAGGCAGAGTTAGGCATAAACTGAGTTTATGCCTGCTGTCTTCTAGGACTCAACACAGGAAGTTATTTTAGTTGCTGGCCTACTTCTTTGCCTCAAGTCCCCACCAGTATCATCCTTACCCTAGCTCAGGGTTTTTAGTCTAAACACTATTTAGCATTTGGGCCGTATAATTTGTTGGGTTTTTTTTTTTGCAGGGAGAGGAGAGGGGGCTGTCCTAGGCATTGTGGAATGTTTCCTAGTATCCCTGATCTCTATCCAGTAAATACCTGTAGCAGCCCCCAGTTATGACAGCCAGAATGTCTCCAGACATTGCACAGTGTCTCTTTGGGGTCAAAGTTGGTGTCACTACCCTAGATTAAGGAGGCGAGAAGGGAAATGTGTGGGGGGAAGGTGTACATGGGGGAGGCTACCACAGTAAGCACTTAGTGTGTCTGCCAGGCAAGTTGCAAATACTATCTCCCTTTCACCAGTAGGAATTTTAGGGTTGTCTGCATTTTCACGAAGGAGATGCTAGGGCTCAGAGAGTAAAGAAAACTCCATGCCATTAAATTAGTAAGTGGCAGGAGAGGGGCTCAAATCCAAGTTCAACTGGCAGCAAAGGTCATGGCATTCCCATCACTTCTACATGCAGTTTTCTGCTGGCTCATGGTCTTTTAGTTCTTTCTAGGAACCTAGAAAACCTTCACAATGAGGATCAAATTGGTTTCAAAGTTATTTTGAGGCCACAAATGTGAGTGTATACCCGGAAAAAATAAGACCCCCAAAAACTTCTTTGCAGCAAACTTAAAACCTTGTAAGCAGAGCATCATTTTCTTGTGAAAAGGGGGTTTGGATAAACTCTGGTTAATCTCACTTGAACTTTCTCATATCTCAGAAGAGTGGCAAGGCCTTCCATGTGATAAAACATAATTTCATTATCATCTTCCTTCAATATCCCAAAAAGTAGTCTGCCATTACTTTTCTGAAAGGCTGGTCCTGAGGTGGTTTTCAAATGTATTTACAGGAGTTAAGCAAAAAATGGTATATCTAAGATGATATACATTTCAATGTTCCTGTTTTAATCAAGTTTATGTGCAGGAAATTTGAACAGATAATGGAAGGTCATTTATTAGTGCAATAATTGCTTTTTAGAAATCATGGGAATCCTGATTAGAAGTGGAATATTGAGCTGAATCATTTGGTATTGAGAAAAACTCTTCAGGGGGACCTTAATATTGCCATGCAATTAGCTTCATCTATCCATGAGTCGCCAGACGGGTTCCAGCATTTGTTCCATTAACGCAGTTCCATTTTTGATGCCTCTCAGTTCAGATCATTAATAAGTAGTTAGATGTGTTAGCCTGCTAAGTGATCTTAAGGAAGAATTTATTTGAACCCTGTCATAAGCTATCTTAGTGTGTCCTAGAAAATAGTGATATAAAGCATCATCAGTTAAAAACGTCACCCCAAACAACCTATGAGATAATTTTCAACAATGTTCCTTGAAGCAAGAAAGCATATTATAAAAATGAAATGTAGGTGTTGAACGTGTCATGGTCCCTTATGAAAATGACAGCACTTCCTATGGTAAAAGCCAGTCCCAGGAATCATTTCTTCTGCTGGCCATGGGCACAGGCAGGTGTGGCTGCAGTACAGAGCCATTTGTGAATCCTGAGCCTCAGTCTGTCTCTTTTTAAGGCCCCAACTATCTTGTCAAATTTAACCATGTTTCCTGGAATCAGACCAGTGTTCGGAAAATGATAACCAAGAATTAAACGACAGGGGAGGCACACAATTCTGCAGTTCTCAAATTCGAGTAACTAGGCCTGACCAAACCACACCCAGGGACGTTTCTAGCAAAGGACGTCAAAGAGGGTAAAAAGCTGTGGGTTTTAGTGAACTGGTAATGGACGGTGAGCCATTTAAATCTCTTTTGTAAAAGCGCAGAGCGGTGCTGTGTTTTTACATTTCCCAGTTCGAAGGTTTAGAGCTGCCGGCCCGTCCCCTCCCTGCGGTTTTGGGGAGGAGTAAATGAGTTAATGCACGTTAAGCCCCGAGCCCAGGCCCTGGCACACAGTATGCCTCAGTAAATAGTAGATACTATTAGTTCAGGCTCTTCCCGTGCAACTTTGAACCCGCTGCCAACTAAGATCCACTGCCAAAATTCCGTGGGAGAGAACGAAGGTTTCTGGCTTCTGGTGAGCATAAACACACACACGCTGCCTGAAGAGCTTAATGTATTAAGTACTTAACAAGGTGGAGTATTTTAGTAAGGACCTGTGCGAAGGGAAGGCTGACGTTGTTCCGATGCCGGACTGACTCAGCAGAACGCTTGGGATCCTCGAGAGGTTGGGACAGTAATAAGACACTTTTATGTTAGGGTGGCTCAGATGTGGTTCCTCTGCATAGGAATTACCTGAGGGTTTTGTTCAAAATGCCTGTTTCGATCCGGCAGGGCTTTCTGGGGTGGAGCTGAGAGTCTGCATTTTAACGAGCTCCCAGGTGATGCAGGTGCGGCCGGGTCAGGGACCAGGCTTTGTAAAGCAAGGCTTCCTTTAAGGACGCAGAAACCAAAGCCTCGCCCTGCCCCTGCTTTCGTTCCCCGCCTGTGTACGGCACCTGTTGCCTGTGGTCGGAATAGCTGGGATTCTCACACCGCAGCTCCAGCCCTCGGCCGGGATCCCGGGTGACCCGGGCAAACACACCCCTGCAGGGTCACGGGCGGGTTACCGAGGCAGGGCTGCCGAAGCCCGTGAGGGTGTTTTCCTCTCTCCCCAGCCGCTCCCTCCCGTGTCTGCCTCAAACCCGGGACTCATCTTGGAGCTGCTCGATACAAAGCCGGCAGCCTAGAGACACAAGGTAATTTCAGAGCGGAGTTTTTCTTGTTGGGCAGCTACCTAACTGCAGAATGCGATTCAGATTTGCAAAAACCCAAATGTCTGGGAACAAACCGTTTCTCTTAAAAGATGATTAAAAGCAGATCGCCCCCACCCCCACCACTCGGGAAGAGGGGGTTAGGAAAATAAAATGAACGACTGTCTGAGCGCAACTTCCCCACCACCAATTCTAAGGTTTGGAGACGTGTAAATGATATATTTTTAAAAATGTCTACACACGCGCTCCCACACGCATGCGCAAGCGCACACCGCGGAGAATCTGGTTCTAATTACTTGTACTTGAGTTGAACTTTGGCGTTTCCTTTGACTTTCCCCCTGATGAATGTGAGCTGTGGGCCTTGCAATCTTGCAGTGAATCCACAGAAAAAAAAGGGGGGGGGGTGGAATCCAGACCAGCTCTCTTTGGTGCCAACAGAAATGAAGCCCAACAGAATGTTCTGACCAAATGCAACACTTTGCTCTTCTCCCTTAATTAGATGAAATTACTCCCTCCCACCAGGTCCCTGAGCGCGGGGCTCAGAATTCCCCCGGGGCTATGCAGGAAATGCCTTTTGCTTTACAACTCCTTTTTCTTTTAAGGCTCAGCTACCCAGAGAGTGCATTAAAATACTGTCTTAGTCGTGGAAGCTTCTAGTGAGAAAGGCAGGGTTTTCATAATGCATGATGCCTGCCCGCCACTAATCAGACTCAACATAAAATCCTGAAATCTGTCAACATGGTTTAGCCAGCAGTAAATTAGTTCTCATGAAGAAAGCAGTATACTGTGCTCTCCCCTAAAAATGTTATCTGCTACTTAATCTAACCTTTAGAAAAATGCCAAGCATGTTAGGAATTGTGAAGGGAGCTATTGTTGGAGACTCTCTGTGTGTTTCAATGACACTCAGGTGTGTTGTAACAACAAGGACATTTATACTGTGTTTTCTCAGGTGAGTTAAGTTCGTAAGTGCCAAGTCCTCTTAACAGGCAACAGTATTAATTTTTTTCTTTATTTTTTTCTGTTTGCTTTTACCTGGGGAGGGAATTAACCCCTAGCACCGTGGCAGTGTTTCAGAAAGCCGTGTCACTTGGGAACGCTGGTATTCTGGTTTTGCGCCACCTCAGCCGGTAGAGATTTCGCTTCCTTTGTTTTTGTTTTGTCTTCAAACAACCTCTGAGTTCAAAGTGTTCCGAGTAGGTACTTTTCAAAATGCCATCCGCAGACGGGTGCCGGTTCCACAACTGCCTGTTGCCGGTCCACGTTGAGCTAAGTGCAGAAATTGAGAGCAAATGTTTAGAAACATGGACAACAATTTGACCGAGTGATTTTATGTCTCACGAATCTTTTTTTTTTCCTCCCTGAGTTGTAGCTTGTTTTGTGGACATCCTCTTTCTTAATTCCTTCCTTCTAGAGCTTCATTTTATTTGTATGTTTTTTCCGAGGGATTTGTTTTCATTGAATTAATTTTACCCATCCATGAGTATGGGGGTGTGTGGAGGAGTAAGAAGTTGGTCCTTTACCATAGATGGTCTGAAAATCACTAATTTAAGGCAAAATGCCTTCCTCCCTACCCCCAGGAATTCTGCTGCTGGTTGTTGGTCTGGACCACCCTTTGAGGAGCATTAATTTAAAGGCAAACAAAACCTGTAATGAATTGTTCTACAAAGGTGACTCGAGCTTTGTTGTCCTTAGTGACAGCCACCTCTCAGTAGCAAGATTGGAGAGCTTTGAAATATGGGCTAGAAGCTTCCATCAGTGCAGGGTAGGTTTGGCTTGCTGTCCTTTTGCATGTGTGCAGCGCAGAGAAGCCCCTAAAGCACCTCTGACGCTGACTCTGCTCTGGGCACCGACCCATGGAGCCTAGAACCCATCTCGCAGGAGGAGCAGAAGTTCCTGCCTTGGCCACGCTCTGACAAAGCCGCCCAGCTGCCTAGCAGTTGGGATGGAGGCCGCTGTTTGTTGGAGATGCTCAATAAGTAAGCAAGGAATAAATAAAAGCAGGAGGCAAAAAGCAGATCCAAATTATTCCTCAAAGACTGCTTCCCCAAACTGAAATCACATCAGGATGGCTGGTGTGCAGTTGTTTTATTGAATGACACAAGCCTCTTTCCCCCAGGGAAGTCTAAAAACTGCTTTTTTGGCCTGCATGAGATCGCTGAATGAGCTAATACAGGACACATTGTCTGCTGAGGCTGCAGAGTTTTCGAGCAAAAAATTTTATCATTCCGTAGACTGATTGTGCTTGCCTGGAATAAGGAACAGAATGTTTGAGGCCTCTCAAGGGCATTTGATGAATCTAACTCTAATTTAAAGGGACTAATAGATTATTGATTTAAGCAGGATGACAGTGAACAGATCAATGGCCAGGCATTCTGTAGCTGTCTTAAAATACCCAAAATGACTAGTGAAAGGGGAGCCCTGGCTGTCCTGCCTCCCTGTATCCCGCTGTCTTCCTCGGGGTGGGGGAAGTGGGGACAAAAAGGGAAGAGGAGCCCTGATAAACTTGGCCAAAGTATTTCTTTACTGCATCACCAAAAAGGCCAGAGGTTGCACAAAAGTACGAATCTGCTCTTATATTGATGCCATATCCTGGTTGTAATTCTAGAACTTGGCATATTTGACTGGCAATTTGACTGCACCACTGAGATTTTCTTTTCTGTTTTGCTTTGCATTGTTCTCAGCGTTCTAGGCCATGCAGAGGAATGAAAGAACCACAGGTTATCAATTTTGAGGGGTATTTGACTATATATGGTGAAATATTTAATTCTTTACCACCAGTGGGAACATTTTTCTAAAGATGACTATTTCTTGTCATGTGTAAGTCTTCCTATTTATCTCTGTATGGGATTTTGTTTATGCATTTACAGAATTCAAATGGCAAACCACAACAGAAAAAAATTCATCCTTCACAACACAGTCTGGTCACCTCCTCTGGGAAGCCTCTCTTGATTTCTCTGGGCTGAATAAGGCTTGTAGCCCTCTCTGTCTATGTTAGTGGTTCCTAAGCTGCTGTAATTTGGATTCACCTTGGAATTTTTAAAATTTATTTTAATACTGATGCCTGGCTCCCTCTCCCGGACATTCTGGCATAATAGGTCTGGGATACAACGTGGGCATTGAGATGTTTGAGTTTCCCAAGTAGTCCTAATGGATAACCAAGCTTGAGAACCACTGTATTATATTCTAAATTGTTGGCTTACTCTCTATTATGCCAAACTTGTCAAGGCTAAGGGATTGTGCCATGCACTGTCCATAGCGTAGAACATTGTGCCAGGCAAATTACAGGCACTCAGTGAAATGAATGATTGAACACGTGAACATCTATTGTATGAATGTGGAAAAGTTCATAGCGTTACTGGTGACATCACCCCAGGCTTAATAAAAGTCCAGAGCCCTCACTATTGCTTGCCTGCAGTAGAACATTTTCATTCACGGCAGCTGTTCAAGAAAAGCCTTCTGGATCCATTCATTTGTTATGAGTGACTCTCATGCATAGAAAAAGGCCTTTACCTCTCTGGGTTGTAAAGTGTTTTGGGATTTTTGAGGCCTCCTTCTTTTTTGTGTGCTTTGCTCCAAGTTTGTTGTGTATCAAATTGTCCCCAGTTCTGCTTCCTCTCTTTGGGAGGGTGAAACGCTGGCCTCCCTTCAGTACATGTGTTTGAAGTGGCATATTTATGGAAATTACCACCTACTTTTGAAATTCAGGGCATTGCTCTGACAGCTGAATCCAGCCCTAGCAGAATTCTATTTACAACTTCCCTAGACGGGCCAGATTAGCTGTTCTACAGGAGCAAATAGAAACACTAAAACACACCCCCCACATTGCTTCTGTGGTGAACACAATGCAGGATTGATAATAGTGGGGGCAGTACAGCTCTGTCAGAGTTGTTGAAACCCTTGGGTGGAAGTAGAGGCACACAAATAAAACCAACCCAAAAATTTTGGGAGGCATTTAGGGAAGGACTCCCTTATGTTGACATTAGGAGTATAAACTGACACTGCCCTTCTAGAAGTCATTTTATCAACATGAATTAAAAACTGACAAAATATTTTTAGATAATCCTACCTTTTGAACTAATAATTCCACTCCTGAGGATTTATCCTAAGGAAATAGAGATGTGCTGAGATTAGATACGAAGATGTTCATCATAATGGAATGTTTTGTGGGAAAAAATGTTTATTGACAAGGAAATAAACTCATGACATAATAAGTTAAACCAAGTCCCAAACAGAATCTACAGTATAATTCCATTTTAGTAAATAAATAAACCAAAAACATTTTGATGTGTAGAAAAATGGTCTAGAAGGATATATGCCAAAATGATGAACAGTGGATTTCTCTGAAAAGTCTGTGGGTGATTCTGTGTGTGCGTGTGTTTTCTTGGATTTCATTTTATACTAGTTAGCAAATATTGTCTTACCGGTGTCATTACTAATTTACTTTCAGTGAGGCTGAGTAGTGTGAGGGGAGCTTTTGCAGTTACAGCTTGATAGCTGATCCGATAAACTGTGGTGACATCTCAGATGCCAGTGTTTCTATAGAACTCTTGCCACAGTTGTGCCAAACTATCAGATGAAAGGCTAATTTGGTCCAGATAGCTTGGCTCTGGCCAGTGAAGATGGTAGTACATTTATCTACTAGACTTGCATTATTCCAAGGAATTCATTCCAACATTCTTCTGAAGTATGAAAATACTGTAATTATAGTTGATTCTATTCCAAAGAGATAATTAATTATTTTTTTAAGGAAGCAAATGAGTATATAAAATTTGATTTCTAATTGCATTATTTAACAACTTAGAGAAGCATTTAATGTTTGGAATTTTAAAAGTTCATGTATTTTTAACTAATTTTTCCCCCTTCATCTATTTCATCCATCCCCTCACCGAGCCCCCTCCCCTGCCCCTTGGCAGCCACCAGCCTGTTTTCTGTGTTAATGAGTCTATTTCAGTTTTGTTTGCTCGTTTTTGTTTTTTAGATTCCATATATAAGTGAAACCATATGGTATTTGTCTTTCTCTTTCTGACTTATTTCACTTAGCATAATGCCCTCAAGTTTCACCCATGTTGTTGCAAATGGCAAGATTTCATTCTTTTTTTGTGACTGAGTAATATTCCATTGTGTATATGTACCACATCTTTTTTATCCTTTTATCAACAGACATTTAGGTTGTTTCCATATCTTAGCTATTGTAACTGATACTGCAAATAAAACGTAGGGGTACATATATCTTTTCAGACTAGTGATTTTACTTTTTTCAGGTAAAGTCCCAGAAGTGGGGTTGCTGGGTCATATTGTATTCCTATTTTTAGTTTTTTGAGGAACCTCCCTACTGCTACCCATAGTGGCTGCACCAATTTGCAATCCTATCAGGAATACACAAGGGTTCCCTTTTCTCCCCATCTTCTCTAACATTTGTTAATTCTTATTTTGTGGATACTGGCCATTCTGTTAATGTGAGGTGGTATCTCATTTGGTTTTGGTTTGTATTTCCCTCGTGATTAGTGATGTTAAACATCTTTTCATGTGTCTATTTGACCATCTGTGTGTCTTTTAGGAAAATGTCTATTCAGGTCCTGTGCCTATGTTTTTAATCAGCAGACTATTTGTTTTTTCTGGTGTTGAGTTGTATGAGTTCTTTTATATATTTTGGACATTAACGCCTTATTGGATATATCATTTGCAAATATATTTTCCCATATAGTAGGTTGCCTTTTTGTTTTGTTGATGATTTCCTTTGCTATGCAGAAGCTTTTTAGTTTGATATAGTCCCATTTGTTTATTTTTGCATTTATTTCCCTTGCTTGGGGAGACATATCCAGAAAAAAAAACACTAATGCTGATGTTCAAGTGTACTCCCTATGTTTTTAGGAGTTTTATGACTTCAGGTCTTATGTTTAGGTCTTTAATCCATTTTAAGTTTATTTTTGTGAACAGTATAAGAGAGTGATTCAGTTTCATTCTCTTGCACATAGCTGTCCAGTTTTCCCAACACCATTTATTCAAGAGACTGTCTTTTTCCCATTGTATATTCTTGCCTCCTTTGTCATATAAATGTGGGTTTATTTCTGGGGTCTCTATTCTATTCCTTTGGTCTATCTTTCTGCTCTTGTGCCAGTACCATACTGTTTTAATTACTGTAGCTTTGAAGTATAGTTTGAAATCAAGAAGTGGAATAACTCCTGCTTTGTTCTTTCTTCAGATTGCTTGGGCTATTTGGTATTTTTATGTCTTCATATAGATTTCAGGATTATTTGTTCTAGTTCACTGAAAAATGCCATTGTTATTTTGATAGAGATTGCATTGAATCTGTAGATTGCTTTGGGCACTATGGTCATCCTGATAATATTAATTCTTCCTATCTATGAGCATGGGATATCTTTCCATTTATTTGTGTCTGCTTCAATTTGTTTCACCAATGATGAAAAAATTCATGTATTAATTTGACAACTATTTATAAATTACCCACCTGCTGTGTGCTAAGTTGCCTTCCAGGCCTGAAATGCAGTTTTACACAATGCAGGTAGGTTTCTTGGCCTCATGAAACCCGTACTTTGGGGATAGAAGAGGTAGAATGTAAAATTGAACACAAACTTTCTAAGTTTAGATACTAGTCAGGATTTTATAGAAAATAAGATAAAATAATGGCATGCAGTGACCAAGAGTGGGAAGGAGAATTTTATTTAGAAAAGTCTTCTCTGAGGAGGTAGCATTTGCTCTAAGATCTAATTGATGGACAGGAACCAGACATGTGAAGGTCTGAGAATTTCCAATTAGGGGAAGTGGTTAATGCAATAACCTTAAGCTAGTGTGAGTGTTTGGCCTATTCAAGAGATGGATGAGACACCAAATGTTCAGAAGGCCGTAAATGAGGAGAATCGTTGAATTTGGAGATATTGCTAAAAAGCCATATTGTGAAGAGCCTTGTTGAACATAGTAAGGCGTTTAAGTTCAATCTAATTGGTGACTGTTGGAGGGCTTCAGACAGGTAAGGGAGAAGGACTGATTTTAAATTTTTGAACAGTTACCTGACTGTGTATTTGAAGAATGGACCCTAGAGTAGAATAGTGGGCACAGGGAGACCAGTGAAGAGGCTCTTGTGGTCACTGAGGCAAAGATGACTTCCAGGTGGGCTTTAGTCTGGTGTGGTAGCAGGATTGTGTGCCGAGGATGAATTAACAGTATGTCTGGGGAGTTGCGCTGACCCAACATGCTGATAGAGTGACCACAGGATGATCCAATCAACAGAAGAGCTAATCTGGGAAACGATGAGCAGGGCAACAACTGGAAAGTTTATACTCTGGGAAATATACTGAATATTGTAAAGTGATGGGGAGAATGGAATGTTATTTGACCACTTGCAATCTCTCCCTGCCCCATTTCCATCATCCTTTATAAGCATTTTTGCCTGTGATAAGAATAGGGCCAGATCTTGCTTTGACTTTGAACCTAAATCTGGAGAGTAGGGTTGGGAGAGTATTTTGGTCTTAAGTTCTGTGAGTTCTGCTATTCCATGGAATGTGGGTGGTTACATAATGAGATGTATTTTTAAATCTAAAATAAAGAGCATCATGACTCTGTGCCATGCTTCTCAAACATTAATTGTACATTCGGTCACCTGGGGGTTTTGTTAAAATGTTAGAATGCAGATGTGAATTCCATAGTCTTGAGCTGGGGCCTGATACTGTTTTCTGATAAGCTCTGAAGAGATGCCATTGCTGCTAGACCGAGGAACAGTCCTTGAGAAGCAGAGGTCTTAACCAATATTATTATTAATGAAGATCAGTTATATGGCTGCATGCTAAAGGCCCTCCCTATATACTTGTTGAATGGCTGCTCTGGGCATTTTCTCCATTTCATCCTGAGGAAACCCACTTTTGGTTAAGTGAGTAACAAGGTCAAACCAGTCATTCAGAGGTTCTGAGGGAGCCAGAGGCTAGGGGAAACAGGAGCATAGAAGGAGCCTGGGCTTTGCAATGTGAAATCTGGCCTTGTGTCTTGCCGCTACTGCTGCCCTACTGACCTTGGGTAAGTCACTGCCCTCCTTTGAGTTCTCGTTTCTATGAGGGTGAAAGGGCAGTGAAGTCATCTCCCCCACCCAGCAAATGGCACCCTGCAAGCGCTTTTGTTTTATAAACTCTAGAGCACCACAGTGTGTCTGGGCCCCCACTGCACTGCCTAGGTGACAGCGAATGTGGGCCTGCCTTTGCCAGCATGATGGTTGAATTCGCAGCAGAGGCCTATGAATTCCCTGCTGAAAAAGAATTGAACTGAAATACATTCTCTTTTCTCTCCCCCTCCCCCCCATCTCCATCGTAGCAATTGAAACACAGAGCACCAGCTCTGAGGAGCTCGTCCCCAGCCCGCCATCTCCGCTTCCTCCCCCGCGTGTGTACAAACCCTGCTTCGTCTGCCAGGACAAATCATCTGGGTACCACTATGGGGTCAGCGCCTGTGAGGGTTGTAAGGTGAGTACCCCCGCCTCTGCGCCGTGTGCTCATTCTGCATGTGCTCCCAGGAGATGACTCCCCAGCTCCAGAAAAATGAGCTTGGACATCTGTAACATCACCTCCAATCAGTGTGGCAGGCTCAGTTTTGTTTGATGGGCTCGTTTCTTCCTTATACGTCATTTGTTAAAAATCCAGAAACTTCTGTAAATGAGTGATGGGGGCCAAATGTTGTAGGGCCCTTAAAATAACACATACAGTTCTTGTCAGGTAACCAGAGCCCTTTGAAAAAGTCCTGAAAAACATTCTCCTGTTTCTCTTTAGAACTTGCCATCTGCTGTCTTTGTAGTTTTATTTTATTTTTAAATATGACTGACAATCCACTGAATCAACTTGCAGAGAATCCAAGGTTGAAATTGGGATTTATCTTCTGGCTGTTTCCTCAGCACTGTGGCCTTTGAATTACAGTTTGATTTTCAGCCTGTAGGGACTTGCTACTGTGTGTGTGTCATAAATTCAGGGGAGCTGGATTTAAAATTCCAGCCTCCGGAGTAGTGGAGGCTGAACATGTGTCAGAGAGGATAGGGCTGCTTTGAATCAAGCTAGACATTTGTTATCAAGTCCAACAGACTTAATTGAGTGAAAGAGCTTCTTTTTTTTTTTGAAAGAGAGAAAAGAGACAAAAAATGACTTCATAGGCAAATCCAGCTTATCTATAGACTGTTAAAGGAACTGTGGCTGTCCTGAGCTATCCCTTCCCTAGATATACAGCTTCTTTATATTCTGTCCGATGCTTGTTCAGGTCTGAGGTTTACACATCTAAATTCCACGATTCATGGGCCATTGGAAACATGCAGGAATAGTATTGCAGGTGCTCCCATCGGGTGCACTGTGGCATTTTGTATTTGGCTTATTGGAGTTAGCAATATTGTTGCTGTGTGTATTGGTTAGGTGCTGTTGTGTAACAGACCATCCTAAAATGGAATGGCTTAAAACCACAACCTTTTATTTAGCTCACAATTCTGTGGGTCAGCACTTAAGTCCGGTTTCTCCAGGGAGGTCATCTGGTCTTAGCTCTGCTCTACTGTGTGTGTCTGGTCAGCTACAGGTTAACTAGTTGGCTGTGTTTCTGGGGGTGTGACCTGTTGGGTGGGGGCTCTCAACTGTCCTCCATGTGGTCTCTCATTCCCACTGGGCTGGCCCTGGCTTATTCACATAGGCAGGGTTCCAGCAGAGAGAACAGGGGCATACAAGGTCTCCAGAGGTGGAGGCTCAGAGGTGGCACCCTGTCACCTGTGACATACTCTGTTGGCCAAAGCAAGTTCTAGCGCCAGTCCATACGCAAGAGGTAGGAACACAGACTCAACTTCTTAATGCAAGGAGCTGCGAAGTCAACAAGAGGTAGGAAGACGGGAGGGAAATTGGGGTCATTTTTTCATTCTTTCTACCACACTGCATATCTAGTTGCCCCGTGAACACAATGTGGAGAGGGCCCCTAGCTCCACTGCCCAGCACCTCACATACACACGCGGGCAGAGTTGGTGCTGAAAGACGTATGTTGAACAAATACATAAATGTCACACAGCCCGTCAGAGAAGTTACATGTTTTCCCTTCTTTTCAAATCATTTGAATAAACATGTATTCTTTTAACAGGGTAAAACCAGTTTGGAGAAATTCATTAAAGATTTAACTCTGGGATGTGTTGGTTGTTTTAAAGGAATGCTCTTTCCTCCAGTGGCTTCAGATGCACTGGACAGGAAAGTTAATGCAGCAACCGGTGGGCAGCTGGGTAAAAAGAGAACCATTTATGTGTCTCCCTATGGCTTTATTGTTAATAACTCCTAATTGTACCTTCTTAAATTACTCTGAGATTTGGGAAGCCTTCAGCAGAATAACAGCTCACTTTATCCACTTTTGTGCAATATATAAATACATAATTTTCTACTTTTTACTTGAAAGTTAAAAGAAGTGTAAGCCCACTTTGGTCAGATGAGCTTGCCAGCCAGTTGTCAAAGCGGAAGATTTTTGCACTGTGAATAGGTCTCTGAAAACATAGACTGTTTTTCCCCCTGGTTGTTGAGAAACACTGGTCTGCCTTTGGCTTACTGGGAAATGTAGTGACAAAATTTAAGGACCAAGAAACATAAGAAGGCAACACCAGAATGTAACAGCTAAAGGAAAAGATATGCAATGTTAAAAAAATTAAATATGACTTTTGTTTTCATCTTGAAAAACTATCAGTGCAGTGCAGCATTTGTTGTACAAAAGCAGAAAATGAAAACAGCCATGATTCTACCTTAAGAGAAAACCCCTATTGAACTAGTTTTTCTCAGAGTGTATGTGTGTTGCTGTTTTTGTTGCTTTTACAAAAATAGGATTTTATGTGCATACTGGGTTTAACCTGCATTTAAATTTAATAATCTTTCATGATAAAAATTTAAACAACTGCATAGTATTATACCTTTAATTTTTGTGGCTTGTGGTGATATAATGTATTTAACTAATCCCCTATTGTACAGTTAGGGTGTCTCCAATGTTTCTCTATTATAAATAATGTTTTAATATATAGATTTTAGGTATATCTCTGATAATTTTCTTAGGACAAATCAGTAGAAGTGGAATTACTAGGTCAGTGGCTTTGCACATTTTTAAGGCTTTTGATACAAATTGCCATAATGTCCCCTAAAAGAGATTTATCTGTTTAAGCTCTGTTAGTCTATAAAAAGTTAATCTTAATGGAGACTGTCTATTAGAAATTTCTCCCTTGTGATAATAAGGTCATGAATCAAGAAATGACTTCTCTTATGGAATTCTGCCTATATGTAATTTGGTTGTTTATCATGGGCTTCATGCATGTTACCATTTTGGGCTATCAGCAGGTACACCAGGGGCTCTGGTTGACCTATAAGGTCTGACCCACCTTTTGGCTGGAGATCAAAGATCACTACTCTGGCCTGGGAGCCTCTGCCCTAAACTCAGACTCCCAAACAGAACTCAGTTTATATCTTTAAGAAGTGATGTGCACAATGGCTTCTGCCTGTCATAATCAAGATGACTTTATTGACTATTAATTGGGAAAGAGAATCTTCTGTGTTGCTAGGGATCAGATGGCAGTCTCTGTCTTGGGATTTAATGAATGGGTTGTGGTCCACCTCTGGGAACGGCCAGTGGCTGCCCTGCTGATGAAGCATCACTATGGAAATGGAACCACCAGATGACCCATGGGGATCCCCTGTTTAGGGGATTTCCAGCTGAGCGGTGGCAGTTTTTTGCAGGGGACAAAGAATACATAAAACGAATATATGGTGTGGTTAAAGTCTAACAATATGAAGTAATAAAGGTGATTTTCCTGTGTCTTTTTTAAGAACAGTTTCATTGCTAACAGCTAGAACTTATGCACAGTTTTGTCTTTCATTGTGTTTTACATTTCCATTTTTTTGAAGCTTCTAAAGACTGAAATCTAGAGTGAGAATACCAGGATTCTGTGAATCCTAGCTAGCCTTCTTGCTAGTTTTGTGGCCTTAGTCAAGCACCTCTAATTCTCTGTGTCTCTCCTTTCTCATTTGGAAAAATAGAAATAATAATAGCACCTACCTCATGCTGTTGTTGTGAGAATAAAATGAGTTACTATTAAGCATGTGGAATAGTCCTAGCATGTAGCAAGTGGTATATATACTTAGTTATTGTTTGTGTTATCATTAACTTAATATAATGACTTTTGCACACAGTGATGTAACATCCCTGATAATCTTCATATTCTTTCTGGTAATATTCTTTCAGCAGTTCCCCATTCCTTGATACCAAAATAAACATTTCTTCTTTCCTTCAAGACTCAGGTTAAGACCCAGCCATCCGATGGACCCTGCCCTAGTACAGGGGTTGGCGAATTGTTCCTGTAGAGAGCCAGGCGATATTTTAGGCTTTGAAGACCATGTGGTCTCTGTAACAACTACTCAGTTCTGCTGTTGTAACATGAAAGGAGCCATAGCCAATATGTAAAAGAATGGGCATGTCTGTGTTCCAATAAAACTTTATTTATAAAAACAAGCAGTGGGCCACATTTGGCTCTTGGGTCTAGTTTCCTGACCTCTGCTAAAATACATGGCAATATGTCCTTTCTTATAATTTCTATAACTCAGAAATGGCCCAAACTACTCGTGCCAGAGGTGGCAGGCCAGCTCTTTCTGGTGAACTTAGGTCTGGGACTGCTGCTCCCCTTCCACACTTGCTTAAGATTTAATTACTTAACAAGAGATGATGTCCTCTTGCCCTGGGCTCCACGGTAGGAGCTTCAAGATCACCCTCCCTGTCTGGGATTCCTCCACGCCCTCATTCCCCGCTCAGCTCCCATTTTCTTATCATCCAAAGTCAGAGAAATTAGCAATTTCCTTATAAGTGAGCTACTCCCAGAGCACCTGGCATGTTACTTTGGAGGAGTCTGTGGGTGTATTTTATGAGCTGCTATATCAGTTAGCTTTTCCTGCTTAACAAATAACCCAAATGCTTGCCTGCTTAAAACAATAGACATTTATTATTTATCACAACGCTGTGCAGGTCTTCTGGTCTGTGCTGGCTTGCTTGGGCCAGGCAGTCTGAAACAGCCTCACTCACATGACTGAGGTCTTGGCAGGACTCCTGGATCCTCTCTCCATGTTGTCTCTCTTCATCCATTAGCCCACCTAGACTTGTTCACATGGAAGTGGTGGGTTCCCATTAGTAAGATTGGACAAGAACCAAGGTGCAGCCCTCTGGCTGCATCACATTTGCTAAAGTCCCATTGGCCAAACAAGTGACATGGCCAAGCTTCTGTTCAGTGGGTGTAGAAATAGACCCCACCCTTAAGGGGGAAGGTCAAAGCCACCTTGCAAAAGGGTGAGTATCTCAGAGCTGGCATTTGATCACATACTGTCTTCTATTATTCTCTGGTTTCATGGGGAACTCTCTTCTGACAACTCCTTTCACCATTCTGTCATCCTTCAGTGTGTATTTATTGAACACCTAGTACATTTCAGGGCCTCTGCCAGATGCTCCAGATACAACAGTGAATAGTGTTTCTCCTGGAACCTGTTGTCTGGGGCAGACAATAAACAATTCAAAGTTGAAAGAAAATAAACAGAATGATTCGGTAAAGAAAAATTGAGGGGTACCTGATTTGATGGGGGCCAAGTGAGACCTCACTCCTGAGAAAGAACCTGCTGTGTGATTAAGAGGGGAAAGTTTTTGATCAGAAACTGAACACACTTGGATTTTAAGACCATTTCTTCCTTTCTTTGCTATGTCCATTAACTTCTCTGGGCTTCAACAAATCTGTAAAACTAAAACAAACACACAAATGTGAATGAGTCCTGTGACGGGTACTAACACTAAAATAGAAAACCAATAATTGCATTCATTTTTTGTTAGAAATGTTTACAAGTCCAAGCGTGAGTATGAAGAAGGAGAAAAGTACCTTTGTTGGATCCCTTCTCTGTGCCATTCATTGGGGCATTTTATACCCTTATCTCATTGAATTCTCACACCAGTCCTGCTTGGGGTGGGCTGTGTGACTCCAATTTTACAGATAAGGACACTGAGATTCAGAGAAGTTAAGGAACTTGGCCAAGGTCACTCTGCCAGCCTTTGCCAGGGCTAGGACTGAAACCTTAAGCTTGCTGTTAAACACCTGACTGCTTCAGCCTCATTGAAACAGAAGGTAGGGAGCAGTGGTGCGTTATATTCCACATGGAGGGTTTCATGGGGCAACAAATTAAAAGCCAAAACAGGTGGGAGCATACTGAAAAAGAAAAGCAACTCTATTGACTTGATCATTTCTTCAAAGGAATGACGTTTTCCCAACACAAAGTAAAGGAAGGGAGGCCTTACAAGGCAGTATTTCCCAAGAAGGGACAGCTCCCCGCCACAGGCACTCTCCCGAATGCTTTTTGCCCTTGTTCTCTGCATTCACCATTGATGCGTGGAAACTTCCCATCCATAAGCCAGTATTTGGGAGCCACCGTCCAGCCCAGCTGCAAAGCCTCTGGGATGAGGCCAGGCGCAGCCCTGACGGTGCGCCTTCTGCTCAAGGGCACAGAGGAAATGCTCCTCAAGGCCACTGGGGTAGCCTTCTATTTAAAGCAGCCTTTAAGAGTTTCAACTCCACTAGCCCCCTCGGTCCCTCAGGGCTAATTTTGTCCATTTTCTCATCTGCCTTTGTTTTCCTTGCCTCTGAAGAAGGGAGGCCCTCATCTCTGTGACAGTGTTTGGCTGCTGGGCTGTTTTCTTCCTGGCCAACAGTCTGTAGTATGTTCAGTCACAAAAAGTTTTGCAATCAGGAAGATGGATGTCTGCACTTAATTTTAGAACTTCTATTAAATACTGTAAATGCGCTTAGTGATTTTATTTGAGCAAGGCCATTAAAATGACATTGGTTTTTGTCTTGTTTTTAATTGGCATGGATAAACATGAACGTTATGCTCTGTTGGGAGCACATTTTTGCCTTTGCCCACCCTGATAGCTGCTTCTGCTAGAGGTTTGCTGAAATACCGAACCCCAGGAACAATGTAACAGACTAAAGAAAGACAATAACAAACACAGGACAGTATCTGCATGCTATAATGGCTAAAACTGAATTCTGAAGCCTGCCATTGAGTTCGTTGTTAGAGTCCTTGAACCACACACAGTAGGTCTCCTCATAGGAGCTGTTCTCCTCGTTAAAACTGGCTAACAATGGAGAATTTATTTATTATCTCATTCACCAGACATTTATTAAACACCTTCTATGAGACAGGCCCTAGGTATAGAAATGAAAGTTTTATGTATTTTGTTCCCCATGTGGTATCCCAATGTTTAAAAAGTATAACAGTGCCTGTTAAATAAGAGATACATATTTATTGAATGGATGGATAACTGAATGGGCGAGGAAGCCAAGAGTGCGTATGCCATGGGCCGTGACAGTTGTGGTTAGGGGCCTCGGTGGGCTTAGAGAAGGAGCCTCCCATCCCTCTGACACTTCATGGGAAGGCTTTATAGAAGAGACCATTTTATAGATGTGTAAGCTTTTTCCAGATGAGGAAGGGGAGGGAGGTGTTCCAGGCAAAAGGTGCAGGCAAACCCGGACAGCAAGGCAACTTGGGATAGCCTATGAAGAACTGTGTGGGAAAGTGGAAACTTACCCATTCTGTTCCCATGAATTTTGCTTAGCCAGGCCTGTGCAAGTAACTGGGGATCAGCCAGGCAGCAAAGATGCTCAAAAGGAATCGTTACATATTATTTCCTCTGAAAAGCCTTTTCTGGGACCTTTGGTTAGATCTCCCTCTTTTGCATTTTCTGTTGTCCTCCTTTGTAGCACTTGACACAACCGTAATTAACTTACTGTTTACCGCGTCCTTTGTTTAATATCAGCATCGTTCTGTCAGGCGATAAACTCCAGGAAGGCTGGAACTGGTGTCTCCTCAGAGCCTTAGTACCAATGCCCAGCCCAGGGCCCTGCGCATAGTAGGGCCCCACTGCCTGAGTCTTTTCATCATATGAATTAGATTTAATTGTAGAGTAATTAACATCATAATAAATGACATGTAATAACACACATTTATATGGTAATGCACATAGTAGTATAATTTTATATATTCTAATTGTGTAATGAATTGCATCTGATTATATAGGGTTTATGATGATCCATTCATGAAAGCTTTAATGAAATTTATAGGCAGGACAGGGCCTTTGATGGCCAATGTCCAGCTCATTTTCTTAGTAATTCCTGCCTTCCACCTCAGAGTTAACCCTTTACTGAGAAAGATACTGTCTTTGATACTATCCTTAAACTCTTTTTAGGACTAGCAAGTGTAATGATATACTCAAGAACATTTTAGGCTCTTAGTGCTTTAAAGAAAATAAGCTTTTCAACATCTAGAAACCACTTGCACATCTAGAAACATGAAGAAGCTGAAATAGTAATCTGGATTTTCCTAGTAATAGTTACAGAAGGAGAAAACACTGCTCGTGGAGAAATATTCTAAATTGAGAAGTCATCTTGGGTTGAAAAGGCAGGAAAATCTGTCTTTTTGTTTTTTTCCTTCTGGTGTATGAAAAAAACAGGAAGTGGAGGATGAATTCTGAATTAGCCTGCAATCCTGTATTTTTTTTCCTCATGTTTTCTGGGTAAAAATACTTAATTTGGTGGTTTTAAGTGGTTTATACATTTTTTAATAGTTAAAAGCTCATAAATGCCTACTATAAATGCTTACTTTGTTGTTTTTTAAAATACCTAGAACACTTTCATTGGCTATTTTTGTTAAGTCAAGGTAGATAGATGTTTGTCATTTTTGGTTAAAGTTTTACCTCTGTCACACAACAAAGAAACATCCAGGATTCACAGTTAACCCGTCAATTTGACAATGGCTTAGCTTCCAATGATGGCGCCACTGTCTGTTTCATGGAATTTAAATCAGTTAAAAAAATATATAGATGACGCTATATTTTCTGATTTAAAGTAGGTGGGGGGTGGAGAGCAAAATAAGTTGCTTTGACAAAATTCCTAGGGACCATCATCTGAAAGTGAATTGTGACGATGTATTACAATCATACCAGGCAAAAACAAAAATATGTTTTTGACAGAGAAATGAAAGTATTCTTTTGGGGTTTCCTGTGAGTGTTATAAATTTCGCCTGGACATCGTTACTGTTTAAGTAAAATTTACACCATCATAGGTAATGATTTAGTTACTTTTGGGAAATAGTGTTTCAGCCTTTCCTCTTTCTAAACCTTTTATGGGAGAGGGTAAATAGAGAGCTTTCAATTCTCCATTTCCTTCTCCAGGGTGGACTCCTGGAAGAAGTAATAAGCCACGAAATAGTCCAGAAAGGGCATCCTGCCTTATCAGCACCTTTATTTCTCTCTGTCGGGGGGCTGTGAGCCCCCAGTCTTCCCACTCCCCACGCTGCCTCCCTCCCGCCTGTGTACCTGTATAAAACTGCAGAACAACACAAGTGTCTTATATGCCTTGTGTTCCTAAAGCACTTTTACATATGGAATTAAATCAGGCTGAGCTTGGCTGCAATACAAAACCAAAGAAACAAAAGAAATGAAAAACTCCAGAATGTGGGATGTCTCGTACAGAATTTCTCTTTCTCAGGTCGCAGTTCGAGGCATGTATTCGTCCTGGCTGGTCACCTTCTCCGCCCACACAGTGATGAGGAAGCCAGGCTCCTTGCAGTGGTCCACTGTTGCAGCTTGGCATTCATGAGGTCCTTAGCATGATCTGGAATGGGGAAGATTGCCCTGGCAGGCAGCAATATCTGCTTCTTCAGAGCCAGGGTCTGGCGTGGCGTCATCGTCGGAAGGACTACTCAGGTGACCCAAAGCAACGGCAGGACAGGTAGTCCAGCCGTGTGCCCAGGTACAGACCTACACTACGGAAAGAAAGACTGAATTGGTGGACAGCTAACAGTGTCCACCTTAGGCCTTTTATCTGATCCTCCTAAGAATCAGAGAAGTTGGTGGGAGAGGTTTTTTTCCCCCCTCCCTTTCACAGATGAGGAAACTGAGTTTAGGGGAGTGAGTTCGACCAGCTGTACCCATGATTTATAATCTAATTCTGTGTCTGAAATGGTTATTGTGGAAACCAGCTTGGATACATTTCTGCACTTAATTTTCTGTGAATCTTATCAAACCGTCTTTTCAAAGTCTATGCCGCTAAACATCTCCATATTCCTAACATGTTCTGGTCTGACATTCTGAGAGACTGGGAAGGGCTTACCCAGTAGAGTTAGGCCTTTATCGGGGGTTACATTCCAGTGTCAGCCCACAAGGCAAAAATCACATGTATCCAGAAAGACCCCAGAAAATCCCTTCGGCAAGCAAACTCTTGGAGGCTGACATATGTCTCTCATTAAGACCTACGAAGCCAGTTCTTCCTTCAGCTTTGGAAGCAGACCGCTGTCCCTTCTGTGGAGTGCCAGATGAAAAATAGTTGTTCTCTGTATTCATGTTGTACCAAAAATGTGTGTCCTTAAGCATAAGAATCATACCAACAACCCAGTGCTCATGTCATGAAAATCACACATCTTTCTAGATATTTCCTTGTTACTTAGTTGCTCTTACCACAGTAATTTCTTTGGGACTGGAATTTCTCTTGGGCCTTTTATGAACTGTGTCTTTTCTGGGTTTTTTTGGCTCAGTATTTTTCCACTTCAGACAGGCAGCTTGCTGTGTCGTAGGGATAAGCAATGCCAGATCGGGGAAAATTCTGTTCTGTGGATCCTAGAACTCATCCCCGAAAACAGTCTGAAGAGGGGATGAAAATCTGTGTGTGGCTCCTGCCTGTACAGTGCTAGCATTGTCTGGGGAGAAGGGGAAAGCTGGGGTTCTGGCAGGCCTGCCCCATTAGAGCCTTGTTTCTTGTTCCATATTGAAAAGATGACATACCTCCACTAGCAGTGTCCTGCCCGGATATCTGGCACCAGTTCTGTGGCTAGCACTGTCTCCCGGGGCACTTTGTTTGGGTTGATTTTGTTGTATTTCAAAAGCAGCCAAGTGCAGGCTGCCTAAGTGTGCAAGGTAAAACTGTTTTTATAAAGCTTGTTGTCAAACTTGTCAGTTCCGTCAAAGTGGCCCATCTACCGGGTGTCTGCTTTCTTCACTGGTGTCAGTATGCAAAGAGGCATATACAGTACATTTAACCTCCTCACTTGTTCCTGAGTGTGCCCGAGGCAGCCCTAGGGGTTTTAACGTGGGGCACCTCCTCCCTCCAGGGTTTCAGGTAATGCTTCATTTAAAACAGAGACTGGTGGATTTGCAAAGTAAATATTCCAATAAGGAAAAACACAATCTCCAGTGACCCTCTCTGTTCTGCTTCTGGGGAGGCTTTTTCTGTGCCTGGAAAGAAATCCTTTACATTGGCTACAGCTCTGAACTGGAGCATGTTACAGGTACTTTTCTCAGGTTCTGTGAGCCTTAAAATAATGAGCAGTTGAAAACTCAGAGGGGGGGTCAGAGGGTGGGAGGGCAGGGGGGCGGAGACTACTTTGGCTTTATAAAGGATATTCATGGTTTAACAGATTTGGAGGAACTAGAATGATCGAGCAACATTAGTTCTCCCCTGTGCTTTTGAATCTGTAAATAACAGCATTCTGAGCACACAACACCACCATTCATATGGGTGCGGAGAGTGCCTCAAATCATGAAAACTATCCTTATTAGTCAAACCCAGGAGAGATCATCTGAGTGTTCCCTGGGGAAATGAGCATTTTCACGTGGCTCGCTCCTCCTTCTGTCCTACTCAAATTGTAGATGAGCTGTGCTTTGGAGTGTGGGCATACATTTAGCCAAGAAACACTTGGGAACGCTGTTGCCCTAATTTATATTGCTCCTCATTAACATAAAGAATGCATTTCAGAATAATAGATTTTTTTGGGGGGGGAGGCATGTTTTTGATATAAGTCTCCAGAAGTATGTCTCACTGTGTTAGATGCTCCTTCAACTGGTTGCTACCCTAAGTTAGCAAATTCATCCACCCAGTACTCCATATGCTAGCTTTTGATGGCATCTATTCCATTTGAATGTACAATATTTCATGTTTACAATTTCACCAAAAACATTATGCTAAAATGCTTGAATAGCTTTCAGTGTATTTACTTTGTAGAATTGTCATAGACAAAAAGTATGGAAGTTATCTATCCAATGCCAGAAATTGTGGGAGAGGGTATTAGAAATGGACTCCACAATTCTGGTAATTTCCCCCAAATGGAATTAAATGTAAAATGCCTCCCCCAGTTGTATTTTGGTCTTAAATGATTGCTTCCTGCTTTAAATGTCAGGTGGGAAATATGTTCTGCTTCAGTGCGTGCTTGGTGCTAATTCTTGCTCCTTGACCAACAGTTTGAATCTGTCGTACATATTATACATACAGATGTTGAATCTATTTCTGTAAATATTTGTGGCAGGTAGGATCTGCACAGAACCTAAATGGGTTTGTCATCACTGAATATATTTGGTTTTAAATCCAAACTCATAATGAAGTCATTTCTTTCACTACCCCCACGTGTGTGGGATGTTAGCTGTGAGAGTCCATGAGATTAACATCATAGACGTGATGGCTTAAGAAACCTAAAAGAGTATTTTTGAATTAGTGAGCCTGGATCAGGTATTCCTTTATTATTTGATTCTGTTTTACCCATCTTATCCTTTATGAGCTCTGGACCTCAGAACGAGCATTCGTGCTCTCTGCTGTGCACACTATTGCAAATAAGAGCACTGGACGATAGATAATAGTGAGCTCCCAGAACTTACCATGGCTGCCTAAGTCAGGGTGGGTGGGTGGGCCAGTGTCAGCTACTCTACATGCCTGTGTAATGAAGGTGGAAACTGAAGGTAAGTTACACTGAAGTATTTTAGTAACTTACTTTAAAATAATAATGCTGAAATTCCTACAAGGATGTATAAAACCATTTAAATTGGGAAAAATGATTTAGCTAGTTTTTTGAAACTTGGTATCTCTGTTGCTTTTTATTCAAGCTATCTGAGAGCACAAAGTGGTAAAACAATTCTTATGGCTCCACCTAATGCAAGTGGAATAGAAAAACAGTCATACCATGTGTGAAGAAGGAGAATGGACACTACTGGTAAACATTGCTAATATTTACCCCCCTCTGCTCCAAGAAGCACCACAGATTGTTTCCTTTCCCATGATCTTGTGGGTCTCAAGGCAGTTGTTTCATACATATGGTTGCGTTCATATGTTGTGGAAGAAGAGTTCTCTCCCCATCAGTGCCACACTCTGTTGGGCTCTTAGCAAGGGATTTATGTAAGAACACTTGTATTTGTCTGGGCTTCTATTTTTTATACCATTATTCTGTGCCAAGAATATTTACAAGTTCATAAGTGTAGTTCACAGGATAGATTTAGGGAAAATGTTATGTGCCACCCAAAAATTGCCTCTCTCTGAAGTGAGTTTGATTGTAACATAGCTCATTTGATTTTCCAGTAATCTCCCCTGCCTCTCTGGGGAACTCCCCAAGAAGTTAAAGGGCGGCTGTTCCCCCTGTCATTACGTGAGAGGCCCAGTCCTGGGCCCACCCCTGTCCTGTTCTGTGTAATCACCATTTCTCCAATGCGGCCTGTTGAATCTTCATTGAACTAGAAGTGCTGGCAGCCACCCTCACATGCCAGGGTGTATGTAGTGGAGTGGAATTCCCTTTGTAGCATTTACTACATGAAATTGTTTCATTAATTGTCTACTTAGTTCCTGGTTTTCTACCCAACTGATATATACATAACCATGAGAATAGGGACTTTGTACGTCTTGTTCACTTCTGTATTTCCAGCATCTACAACAAAGCTTGGCATGATGTAGGAAGCCAATGAAAGCTTTTGAATGAATCTATAATAAGTAAAATTGGAAGTGATAGGGAAAAAACGAATAAGACTAAAGCACGTTTGTAGCCAATGATTGGGTTAGGTCCGAGTTATCACAGGGCAGAGACTAAGGGCTGATGGAGAAGATGTTGAGGATAGTTGGCTGAGAATGTCCTAACCCGCAGGAAAAGAAGAATGACAATTTCTTTAGGCAACTCTATCCATTCCATTTTCATTTTTAGGAGGAGAGCTGTCCTCTGAGTACTCAGAAGTGTCCAGCCTGTCGGTCCTGCTGTCTCCTCCCTGCTGCCCAGTACTGCCCTGGGCATGAGATAGGTGGTGCAGGAACATGTGGGTTCACTGTGCCACCTGATGAGATGGCTTGTTGGTGTCTGCCAAAGGCGACTATTTTCTTATCAGTTTTTAAGGTAACTGCTTGGCCAGCTGAACTGGCATTGAATTTCAAATATTGGTCTTTCCCCATTTGCCATGTATACTAGTGAAAGAACAGATGCTCTCCTTTCATTGTGAAATGATAAATCCTGTAATTACCAACGAGTCCAGAGCATATCACACTTTACTGAGGATTTGCGAATACAGTATCTCCTTCCTTTATATAATTATTGCCCATGTAAGAGAGAGTGGAATCTTTTCTTCTTTAGGGTTTAACTTGTAAAGTAAGTGTATGAGGTAAAAATTACATAGGGTTAAAATGACCTGTAGTCATCCAAACAGCACATTCCAGTTACCATTGTTGCATAACAATCCATTGCAAATCTTAGAGACAAACAACTTTTTACATGCTCATAGATTCTGTGGGCCAGGAAGTTAGATAGGATGGCTAGTGTGTGCTCCCTGCTGTCTGGTGCCTCTGCTGGGGAGACTCATCACCTGGCAGTCTCTTGATGTGGGGGAGGTGGAATCATTTGGGGGTGTCTTCAGTTACGCACTTGGTAGTTGAAGCTGCCTGTTGGCCCCTCAGCTGGGGCTGTTGACCAGAACACCCAGATGTAGCTTCTCTGTGTGGCTTGGGCTTCCTTGCAAAATGGCCACCTTGGCATCATCAGACTTACTATGTGGTGGATCCAGGGTCCAAAAGGTAGGGTTGCAGGAAACAAGGTAGAAGCTATGTGGCCTTTTATTTTCTAGCCTTACAAGTCCATAATGTCCCTTCTGTCAAGTTCTGTTGGTTAAAGCAGTCACAGGCCCGCCCAGATCCAGGGGGAGGGGACACAGACCTTTCTGTCATTGGATACAGTCAGGGTCACTTTGGAAGAGCCTTTGGGATAGGAGATGTCACTGTGGCCATGTTTAGAAAGTCCAGTCTGTGCAAACTGGGTTTTGTTTTGAATCACAGGCACTTCCTTCAGTTAGATATCCAGTGAAGTGGGTGGCTTGTTCTTAGAAGCCTTTGTAAGAAAGATATGCCTCTTTCTGCACCAGAGATGACTCATGGCTCACTCTGAAAAATAGGTGGGAACTGAGAGAGGCTGAGGAGACTGAGTTCCCACCCCTGATCTTGCACTTTCTGGCGTGTGCTCACTGAACTCCCTGGCAGGTGGGCGCATGGCTGCCGCCCACCTGTCAGCTGCCATGAGTAGGTTCTTGATCCCCAGGAAACTAAGAAAAATGAGATACGTTTAGGGTGTACATAACGTCTGTGACAACAGACAGGGAAAAGAATAAACCAGAAGGCCCAAGTGAGTCCCAGCTCTGCCAGCTTTCTTGAAACAGAGTGCCAGCTCATTTCTCAGGCAGTGGCCTCCGGTTCAGGCCTCCGCCTTCCCCTGGCTTCTGTCAGGTCCGATGAGTATTACCTTATTGATTTTAGGCCACTGAATGAATTGTTATTTTTACTAAATGTGCGTTTTAATGTGAGATGCTTTCATCCCCGTGCTTCCTTGTGCCCTCTGCCAAGATAGTTATTTATTCCTTTTTGGGCGAGCTATTCCTTTGCATGCTCAGGGTCTGAACTCCTATTGACTTTGACTGAAATTCTCTTTGGCCTCAGTTTGGAAGTTATCTATGGGCCTTTAATTACCCCCTCGGGCAAAGGAGAAAGAGCACTTGAAACGTGCATAAATTCTGTACATATTTCCAAGGTTGGGCTGTTTAAAAAATGCTGTCTGTCTTTTTTCTTTTTTTTTTTTCTTCTTTGAACTTGGACATGAATTTTTATGAAGTACAGTATGTCAAGGGAAGGGCAGTGAGAAAATATGCAGGGGTACTTACTTAAAAATTATTCAATGAATCTGTCATGGTGTGTTCATTGGTTTTGGTGTGATATGCCATATTCTAATATGAGACCTGTTTGACTATATTTCAAAAGGCTGCTTTAGAAAACTCAGCCTTCCTGTGCATAACGTTATGCAATATATGCCTCTCTTTGGCCATAAATTTTATTTTCCTTTTTTACATTTCAAACTAGATTAAAAGCCCCCAAACTGTTTATTAATTTGTTCCTACTTAAAATGTATAAACACAAAACCATGAAATGTGCTGAATTTTTGTTCAAGTACTGATAAATAAATTAAGTCCTTGCAATGGTTTTTTAAATTATTGAATTTCATGGATTTTAAGATCTTAGACTAATGATAGAATAATGGCAGTGTTTTGGATGGCTTTTAATTGTTACTTGGTTAGGCAGAGTTGTGCAACTTTGGAATTCTTTAAATTTCTTATTTGACTAAGAGATTAAATTGGGCTACCACGTACCAAGCCTCCGCTATCTATTGTAAAGGAGGCTGAGTTATCACTGATCGCAGAACCCACAAGTCATATTGATCCCACTGTATGTTTTCACCCCTCCCCAACTGGATATTTTGAGTAACAGCCATGTGGAAGTGAAATAGACTGATTGGATTCCCTCCCCACTCTCCCCTCCCTGTTCATCCATTACCAGCCGTACAGTGACCAGGAAGCTGGAAAAGAACTTGAATAACCAACAGACTGGACATTATTCTTGAATAACAAAAGGTTGGTTGTGTTCCTTTGGAAAAGAAAGTATACGCCACAGCAGGCTCAGCTTGGCGAGTCGGAATATTGCAGTGGTGTAGCTCCTGATTTTCCCACCATGGGCTTGCTCCCTCTCAGCCTGGGCTAGTGATTTCCATTGGACTGGGAATCGCGTGGCCTGGGTTCACATCCTGGCTCCCCACTTCCCTGAACAAGCTACTGAAACTCCATTTCATCTTTTGTAGAATGAGGATGATAACATCTGAGTGTTAGCATTACTTTAAGGAATAAGCACAGTGGTATAAAACCAACACTTCTTTAGTGAGAAGAGTACTTATCTAGCTCTTACTGTGTGCTGGACACGTAGTTTCACGCAGCTGATCCTCACAAAAGCTCTATGAACAAGGCACGTTACTGCTCACATTTTCCAGGTGAAAGTAGTTCCTGGGCCATATCCGTGGGTGCCAACTTGCTTCTCTTTCTCTTTTCCTTTATGGACGATTCTCCACTCATGACGTCAGCCAGGTCAGATTCAAATGGTAACTGAGGTCATTAACTTTCATCTTGAGCATTCTCTGATTCATTACTCCTTAAAAACATGGCAAGGATGCATTTTGGTCATGTTTCATACAATTCTAAAGGTCCAAGTCACTACCTAATGTGCTTAATTGAGTTTAAGGTAGAAGGATACCTGATCATTTTCTGTGAAAATTTGCCCCACTAGGAGGTTATATTTACTTTTTCCTGTTGAAGTTAGTTTTACTATTGGAGTTGAGAATTCAAGTGCCTGAGGGGTCTGGGGGGAGAAGCCCTAGGTAGGTGAGTGAATGATGCAGACTAATTTGGGACAATAGAGAGTGGTGGGCAATGTGACAAAGCAGCAGTTACCTTCTCACTGATTGCTCCTCTGTATCACTGGATCTCAAGCTTTAGCATACTCACCAAGTGGGCTTGTGAAACCATAGATTGCTGGGTCCCATCTGCAGAATTTTAGATTCTGGAAGTCTGAGTTGGAGCCTGAGAATTTGCATTCTTAGCAAGCTCCCATGCAGGGTGCTGGTCCAGGGACCACATTTTGAGAGTCACTGCCCTGTAGGAAAGTGGAGGTAGTGTTGGCAGATCTTCAAGTGGATCTCTCTGTTACTTGAAGACTAGCTTTTCAAGATCTTTTCTAGTAAAAAGCTCAGACCATACAATGATTATTAGTTAAGAAAACGTTAGGCAGAAACATCAAGTCAGTGTCTTTCATAATTGAAATCTACTACTTTTTAAACGTTGGCAACAAATATAAAAGTTTTTGGAAGACTGTGCTGACCACCAGTGCCCAAGCCAAAATAAACATGTCTGTTTGGCTCAATTCAGTTTACATATTAGCAGTTTGCAACATCTGCTTTAGAAGCTAGGAAGATACAGTGGATGAGAATAAAAGAATTCAGTTTTTAAATTTTCTTCTAATTAAAAATAGTATGAAAAACTTTAGCAGAACACAAGAAAAGCTTGTCCAGAAACCCAGTGTGCACTATCCTTTCATAAGCTGCCCAGGGAAAGCCATAAACTTTTAAAATTTACAGGTAGTTTGCTCTGTGTGGCATGTGCAGCCTGTGAGTTGTGGTCACCTAATAAGCCTATCAGCTGGTGCAGGCATGGCTTTGTGACAGCCTAGAGGGACACTGTTTCTTTCCATCCTGACCTTCCTGTACCTGTGGAACCTCCTAAGCTTTTCTCCTCTTCTCTCCACCTATATCCAACTTGCTTCCTTTTCTAGCTTCACTTGTACCTTTTGCCACTTTGATTTGCATCCTGAAAGCTTCTGTCTACCCTTACAGGTAGACTAGCAACGATATCGATAATAATGCGAGCAGCTATTGTGCCTATACATGCCTGAGTCTCCTGCTAAGCTCGCTGTCTCATTGGTCTCTTTAACCGGGCATCAGGACCACTTTATCTTCATGATAGTGGCCTTATTATAAGTCTTGATAGTTGGGAAAGCCAAGGAAATGAAAACAGGATATGGAAAAGGTATCTCCATTCCCATTTTCATTGCAGAATTATTAACAGAAGCCAAGATATGGAAACAACCTATGTGTCCATCAACAGATAAATGTATAAAGAAGATGTGGTGTACACACACACACACACACACACACACACACACACACATACAGATATTTTTCAGACACGAGAAAGAAGAGATCTGCTGTTTGCATCAACATTGGTGGACCATGAAGGGGTTATGCTCAGTGAGATAAAACAGAGAAAGACAGACATTATATGACATCACTTATATGTGGGCTCTTAAAAAGCTGAACTCATGGAAACAGTAAAACGGTGGTTATCAGGAGCTGGGAGTGGAGGAATCGGGGTGATAACTTCAAGGATACAAACTTGTAATGGTAGATATATATGTTCAAGACATCTAATGCACTGCATGGTGATTATAGGCAAAATACTGCATTTCATATCCTTCAAAATTGCTAAGAGTCTAGATCTTAATTGTTCTAGCCACAAAAAAGAACTGATAATTATGTGACCTGATACAGGTATTAGGTAATATTTTGCAATATATAAATGCATCAAATCAACCTGCTGTATGCCTCAAACTTACAGTGTTATATGCCAGTTATGTCTTGTTAAGAAAAGTACATTGGCTTTGATGAAGTGATATTATTCACTAATATATTTGATGGAAACATATTATGAAGAAAAGGAACACTATGTAGGTCAAAAACTAATAATAGCTAATATTTTGTGAACACTTACATAGTTTTAGGCTCTTGACATTTAATCTTTATAACAACCCCTGAGACAAAACATTACTATCCTCATCTCAAAGATAAGGAAACAAGGTGCAAAAAAGTTATACGACTTGTCCAAGGCCACATAGTTGATAAAAGCAGAGATGGGATTCCAACCCCGGCTGTCTGGGGGCAGGACCCAAGCCCACAACCACTAGATCGCCTTTGCAGTAAGGCTTCTAGCCCCTGGTTTTTCCCAGGGGGCCTGGGCCTGTGGGGAGGCTGACACACCACAGCCCATAGAACCATTTCCACTTGCCCTCTATCTCCAAGTGAGTGAATGTGTGGTTTATCAAACATTTATCTCAATAAAAGGTGGTTCTGTGCCACATGAGACCAGGCTTGCTGCTCTTTGAAGTGTCTGGAGTTGCCTGGTGGGACTTAATACAGGAGTTATTTAATCAAAAGCTTTACTCGATTTGGCTTTTCAATAATAATCATGTTTTGGTCAATAGCAGAGCATGTACTCAACAAAAAATTTGAGACATCATTGCATTTAGGACCCACTAGACCAACACTATCCAGTAACTATAATGCTAGTTGCAAAGGTGAGTTAGATATGTGACTTGAAGTTGTCTAGTAGCCATATTTAAAAAATAAATAAAAGAAACAAGTAATTTTGATAATATGTTATCTAACTTGATATTGCAAATATTTCAACAATTAATATAAAACTATTGAGAGATTTTACGTTATTTTTTATACTCCATCTTCAAAATTTGCAGTTACATTTATACTTACAGCTCAATTTGGACCAACCCTATTTCAAGTGCTCAAAAGCCACATAGCTTGTGGCTACTATATTAGAACTGCACTGGACCAAAGAGATATAGGAATTACGCAGAGAGCCAAGCATCTCTGTAGAAACCCTGTGAGAAAAACCCTGACAATGCAAATGAAGCAGGGACATAAGCAGTAAAGAATCAGGAAAGCATCTGAATACAGTTATCTTAGAGAAGTGATTTTGGAGGAAGATAATGGGAAATTTGGGGGAAATTTTGCTTATTGGTCACTAGTCTAGGAAACACATGCATGCACACATATATTTTTTTTACTCTTTACTGATTTATTTTGTTGAGTTTTTATTTGGAACTAGGAAAAAATAGACTTTTTGGAAAGGATTATTTGAGGAACAAAAATTAATCCATTTGAATGAAGTTTCCTGACCTCTAGACTGACCCTCTGTTTTCTAGATCAGAGTAGCATAAGTTTTTAAAGTGTATTCCTTTTTTTTCTTCTGGTAAAAGAACATGTGCCTTCAGCGCTCATAGATCTTCAAGTTCAGGTGGTGCAAATAAAGCACTGGCTTTCTGGGCCTTGTTTTGGTAGCATGGAAAAAACAAAACAAGAAATTCTGAGATAAGAGCCAGGGAGACTGAAGGATGTGATTATGAGTAGAACTTGTCTGGATGCGTAATGTCAGCAGCACCAACTGTTTTCATTCTCTGTGTTAGTTAATAGCTAATCTAGAGATTGTACTGCCGTTTGCTGATAGAGCACAGTTTAAAATATTTTATCATTAATGTGACAGGGAGTTGGATAAAGAAAATGAAGCGTGATTATAAAATGCTAATTATCGTTCTCAAGTGCATATTGAGCACTCGCGAATATTTGCGGCATAATTTGCTTTATTTATTATTTCAGTTTGGTTATAAATGTTAATTCAATTGCAGATGGTATGTTGGCAATTTACAGAGCTATAAAGTTATTTGGAAATCCTAATATTTTCTACCAAAATGTTCTGTTTGTGATGGATGTGCTCAATTAAAAAGTCCCTGCTCTTTAGAGTTAAATACATTAATTGGCAAGTAGACTGCAGGGATTTCCAGACCCGGGCTGGTTACGTTAACTCCTTAAAGGAGGAGAGGACATGATTTGTCATTTAGAGTGGGAATTTTCTTTAGGAGAAAGGACGGAAAAAGACCCCTCTTTTTCCTACTACCCTTGTAATGCTTCCTCAAGGCTGAGATGTTCTTCATGCTTTGGTTCATAGCACTAAAGACACATGCTTGATGCCACATTTTTTCTGGACTACATCCATGGCATCAGAGACCACGATGTTGATAATTAAGAGTGTATTTGTGTGTGATGGTGTAACATGTGTATCAGTGTGTGAGAGAGACAGGCAGAGATCGAGTGTTCTCCAACCTCAATGATGACTTAAAAATATGCGTATGTTTTAGACCAGAGGTTGCCAAACTATGGCCCCCAGGCTAAATCTGGTCTGCCACCTGTTCTTGAACATCCGAAAGCAAAGAATACTTCCTATGCTTTAAAAGCTGGCAAAAACTTTGAAAAGTAGACTGTTTTATGACACATGAATATATGAAATTCAAATGCGGTATGTATGCATGAAGTTTCCCCAGAACAGAGCCGTGCCCATTCCCTTATGGACTGTCTGTGGCTGCTTCCACCCTGTGATGGCACAGGTGAGCATCTGTAGTAGAGACTATATGGTCCATGCCTAAAAAGTTTACATTGGGCCCTTTACAGAAGGCAGCCCCTGGATTAGACTACCTGAGATGTAGTTTACAAAATGAAGCTTTAACCTTTCATTTTTAACTTGATTAAAAAATTTATGGACTCAAACAAACTTTGGGGAACAAATAGGAAAGAAAGCTGGGGAGATTATAAATATGAGCCCTAGCTTCCTTCTTTTACGGTGATATAATTTTAAAAAGTGATGTTATATTACTAATGTAAATAATTTTGTGCCTCTCCTATGCGTAATGGGCTCAAAACCTTCTCTTTGCCCCCCAAACTATGGATAAAAGCAGAGATTGTTTTCTTTTATTGTCAAATTAAAAACATAAACTAAGCTGTGTTCATGGATTGTTCTATTTGTGTTAACAATTAAAGATCGTACATGGAAGCACAGTAATATCAGGAAATATGGCTACCTTACCTAACTCATTCTTTACTAAGAAATACTGTGCTTAATTAATTTTTGCTCCTAGGAGGTCAACTTGGGGCACTCATTATGGCCTTAATTGGTGGTATAAATTCTGAGACCCTGGAGGGAGACACATTGCATGGTTAGTGGTCTCTAGCCCTTTGGGTGAGCGTCACTAGGGCCAGCCTCATCTCAGAGTGACAACTTCTGGTTTTGATGGCTTTGGGTCTGGCCACACTGATATTAGGTTTAAAGGCCAATGTACAATCAGAAAAGAAACGCAATGACTTGTCCTGGTGTTTTGCATTAAAACAGTGTGAGGCAACCCTCTGACTTGAAAAAATGTGTTTCTTTGAACTCTGGTTTTTCGTATTAAATTATATTCATTATACGGCCCATCTGGAATCTCCTACCAGGCCAAAAATCATCTTACAGACATTAGCCAAAGGAAGTTAAATGTAATTTTTTTTTAATTGTATACTTTTCATTTCCATGTATTTTTTTCTCTTTTATTGGAGAAACCAGATGGAAAGGAAGGCAGGAGCCTGTCCCTGGCTCGGGTCCCCTCCGGGAACAGGGGCGGGGCGCTCCTGTCTGCTGCTCCTCTCCCACACTGACCCGAGGTGATGACGACGGGGCTGTCGAGATTCCGGGGATAATTGCTAGAAAGGTCAGGAGTTCAGTCTGAGGCTCAACACTGGAGTGGGGTGTGCGGTCTGGAGGGTAAAAAACAGTGTGGTAGCTAACTTTGAGCTGTCATTGACGCGGAGTGCCACAGATTACATTTGACAGTGTGGAAATGAAACTCATCAGTATCACAAGTGATGCGGTCCATTTTGTGAACTGGTGTGGACTTGGTTATTGGACGGGAGTGGCCTGTTGGCTGGATTTTGACCCAGCAGAAAAGCACCGGTGCTGGGGAGACTTTTGACTGCCTTCCTGTCTTGGCATCTTACCAAACCAGACACATCGCACCAAAGGTACAGACCCGAGGCTCACACGGGGACATGCGAATGTGTCTCCTTGTCCTGACACATGGGGATCTTGAATGTCGGCCCTAGAAGGCACGGAGGGATGAGTTTGGATGTTTGAAATGGAACTGCAAGAGCAATTCAATGGTGTGTCCCAGGGTCCTGAAGCCAGTTAAAGGCAGAGTGTAAACCAGCCCCCAGCCCTTCAGACTTCTGCAGATTAGTAATTTTATTATCTAAACATGTTTTCCTCACTCTAAATATTGCCTTTAGATTAGGGCAAGGTCTTCAGGCACACCTAGAGACCGTCTCATCTGATTTATGTTGCTTTATAACGCACGGATGACGCAGCGGGGGAGGAATGCTGGGTGATCGCCCCCCCCCCCCCACTTGCACAGTGGCTGCCGTTGTGCCTGGATGGTGACATGAAAGTGTCTGGTATCACTGATTCCCTCGGTGGAGAGCATCTTTAAGAAACCAAGTTCTGTGCTACCTCATTCACGTCCGATGCGGTCATAGACACGCGTTTCAAACGTACACACCAACTCCAGGCCTTCCCTTCTTTGGCAGGGTGTGAACGGTATGGCCACTATATGGGTCACTTCGGCTTTAAATAATAGGCCCCGTGGCTTCGCTGTCCCTCGGTGTGTGAGCTGGTTTCCCATGCCACTCTCCACTTTCAACAAAGCAGATAAGGTATCAACACAATTAAAAGTGAAAAATAATCTGTCTGCTTTGCTGGTAGTGAATGCTTACAGAACACACACTGATACAATAGATTTTAAATAATTTATGTCCGGCACTTTTTTTTCTCGATCTGTAAATGAGGACACCTAATGTGGAATGGCCGGCAGGATACGCTATCCTTCCCCCATTAAGATAACAAGATGAGCGGCAATGATTCAGATCCGTGTATTTTGGGGGCACAGTGCGGATAAAAATTAAAAATTAAAAGAGATGGTGCTCTGAAATACTTTGGGTAAGCAAGCTCATAAAAGCCATTTGGAAACCTGAAATTACAAATTAATTCAGCATCTCCTTCTGAGGGGCTCCTAAAAGCCCTCTCTGTTTTCTTGGCAGAATTGGAGCATTACTTTTGTGTCACTGCCTGGTGTTTTCATGGGGTCAGTTCTAATGCTCGCTAAGGTGCAATGCTCAGTCCTAATATGTCTTTGGTCTGAGCCACGCAAACTCTCGGTGATGTTAAAAACAAATATGAATTAATATATGATGCATTTTGTCTTTTCCTTAGAGATACATGAACTTAATGACCAGGTCTGTGATTCACAGCTTCTTTTCCAACCCTTGAGAGGGTGTGTGGTGCCGTCCTGAAGGATTTACCCAGCTGCTCTAATTCCTGTTGGTAGTAAAGGAAATTGCCCCCCCGACACACACACACACCCACATACACACACACAAATCCCCAAAGTCTAGGGACAGTGCTGTCCCACAGAAACAAAACTGAACTGTTCACAAAAAGTCAGGCCGTCCTTGGGTGGCTCATTGTAGCTTGATAATGATTTATGGGGGAATCCTGATTTTTCCTATGCCTGCCTGTGTGCATCTCCTAATTAATTCATTTGGGAAAACTCTGGATAAAAATATCAACCCTGGAAATGCATGTGATCCAAGGAAGACAGACAGCCATGTCCAGGGGAATGTTTTCTCCTGCTTGATCTCAGGACAGTTATTCCCAAATTCCATACACAGGCTGATGCCCAGGGAGACAGAAGTTCTTTCTGATGAGTTCAAAATGAACACACCCTCCTAAGTTTTCTTTGTCCTTCTGGAGAAGATTAAATGGGTAAGTGAAGTTCCATGGAATGACCATCTGAAGAGTGCAGAAATAGGGTGAAACATCCTCAAAGCTCCCCGACGGGCCTTCCTGGCCCGGGGGCCGGATCGCCGCATCCTCTAGAGCCAGGGTGCGAGATCAGGGCACTTAACAGGCTTGTCCTGGTGGCCGAGCTTTGTGAAACCAAATGGAAAGAAGCCACTGAGGAGAAAAGGTCATTTTGATACAGGAACTAGAAGGAAAGCATAGCACCTTCACTCAAGATACGTGTTTCTTCTGTCTAAAGCGGCAATTTTGGAAAATGAAGTTAAGAGTTTAAAAATAAGGGCTCTGTCAGGGAAAATACAACAGCCCCACCCCCCCCGACATCCATTAGGCTGCCTTTAATTGAAAACTGGAGAATCATCTAACTAATTGGCAGGTACTCCTTATATTACTGGGTCTATCTTTCCCTTCCTCTCTACTGTAATCAAAAGGCTCTTCTCTTTATCAATGTTAAGTCAGGTTTGAAATGAGAAAGTAGAGAAATAACACTTAAAAAATTAATTGTGTGTATTCTGCCAATTTCTCTCTGATAAAGTGGGTCCAGAAAGTACAAAGTTAAGGTCCTCGAAACAGCAGTAGCTCCAGGAGTGTATTTTTATATAGCACGGTGCTGAGGTGGAAGCTATAATGTGCTAATTGGAGGCAAGTTCATGTTGTACGGAAGAACTTTCCCTTTTGCATTGGGGACCTATTTCATTTCCAGTCTTGGCACTGTGCTGACATAATGAATGGAGCAACTTTAATTTTAAAGATCAGGAAAGAGGAGCTATGGGTGAAATTTGAACCTACTTCTTGCTAATTTGGAATAAGAATGAAGGCAAGTTGGGATAAATCATGAAGTTAGTGTTGCTGTCTGAATTTATGATATCGGAGTTTCACTATTAAAGCTGTAACTTCCTTTTTCTTTATACATAGAAGAATTTTGTTGGTTGTTATACTTACTGAATTTAGGTTACTATGCTGCTCTTTCTTTTTCTCCCTTTCTTTGTACCTGGAATCTCAAATCTCCCTATGATATTTCAAAAGCAAACTAAATTGCAACGTGTTATTTTTTAATTAAGTTGTACATGGTCCATCGCAATGCTGATTAAGATACCGCCTGCAAAGGATTTCTGTTTGGAGGAAGAAAGAGACACGAACACAGTCCTCGCAGTACTGCAGAGTGGCTGTTCCCACAGGCTATGGTGCTGTGGCTGGCTGCCCAAGAGCACCCCTCTTGGGATTATGTCTTGGAGCACCAACCGGTGTGAACTGGAGGACAAGACAGGGCAAGGATTTTTGAGTCATAGGAAACAGCCCAGAGGAGACAGAGAACATTCTAGATCTGCAGGGCCTGGGCAAGTATGCCTGAACAAAGGGCACGTGCAGCTTGGACGGGCAGGTGGGCTTGAAACCATTTTGCAGATAATCTCAGTATTTCGAGCAGTGTCTGTGGTGAGAAGCAGAAGGCTACATCCAATAAGTGCCCATGATCTTAACAGTTGTCATTTAAGTTTAAAGACTTAAATGTAAATGCCTGATTGGCTTTCCTTCTCCTGCCCCCACATCCTCTATGATTTCTTACTTTCCACTTCAGATTCAGGACATAGCCATGTATAAAACAAGAGAAAAATTCCAGAGAGAGGATCCCAGAATGGCCCTGAAAAGTCAATGAACTCGGAAAAAGTACAACAAATTGCAGACAAGCATTGTTTCTTTTTTCTCATTTAGGTCCTTCTTAACATCATGAAACAGTAAAAGGCATCATAATTATTGGTGCCTGTGAAAGGCCTTTGAATTATATGATATGCCGAGTTACCATAGTGATGGACAGTCATCAACCAGTGTTATGACAGAGCTAAGGCCTGCTTTGTTGACGGTGAAATGCTGCATACCAAACTTCTAAAAGAGATTTAAAATTCATGCTCCTCTGCAAAGGGTTTAAGTCTATTTGAGTGTGTTTTGGCTTCATTTCCTTCTGCTTTGCCTTTTTTCCCCCACTTCAATACAGATGAGGATCTTGAATTTAAGTCCAGCTGAGACGTTAGTAATTAATGTGCAAAGCAGCTGGGGTCTGCTACGTCCTGGACTGTAGCTGAGGAGCTATTTTGGTGCATTTTCTCAGTAAAATAATTGAGAATTAGAACACTTAAAATGCATTGGCTCCTTGCCCTGTTATATTTAGAGTAATCCTGATAATAAATCGGTAACTATGGGTTTCACCGTGGAAGGGCACAAAATAACTGACCCAAGTAATCTAGAAACCAGATGTCTTTAGTTGGGTTTAGAATAAATTCTCAAGACAAGATTGAAAGAAGTTATGTGGAGCTCTGCAAAATCAGCCATTTTAGTTTTTTCCTGTCTTACAGTTTTCTTTCTCTCTCCCGTATCAACTTAAATTCTTGAGGAGAAGGGAACTGAGCCCCAAGATACTGTATTTATAATATTTAACCTGCTATACAGGAATTCCTTGGATAACAGATGAGCTGCTCGACCTCATCTTTCTCATCTTCTAATTCACTCACTATTTCAGTGGCTCCCAAGCAGGGGTCAGAGACACCTAGGAGGTGCATGAATGAGCATCTGGATGTGCTCCTGAAATAGCACCCGAATATATGTGCTATTTGGGAGGAGGCTGAATCCAGTTCTCAAAAAGGTCCATGTATTCTCCCTGTTCCTTCCAGCCCCTTCCAAAGTCCCTTATCCACGTGGGAAGTAAAGCCCAGTAGTAGAACATAAAATATCTCCGGGATGTTTTTCCTTTCTGGCTCCTCCTGGGCTGGGGGAACTGCTCAGAAGCATCCCAGTGAGATCCTGGGGGGACTTGCTTAATTCTCTCTGATCTGCAATCGTAAATCTTAGCCTTAAGGTCAAACAGAGGAGAAAGGGTGTTCCCCAAGATGTGCATGTTGTCACAAAGGAAAAAGCCTGGAAACTTTGGCTATGTGGTATTCTAGAGCCAGGACTGGCTACTTCATTTGCAGGACCCAGTGCAAAATGCAAATGCGTGCCTCTTGATCACAAGTTAGGCAGAATTTCAAGATGATGACAGCAGAGTGGTAAGCCAAGAGCAAGGCCCTTCTAAGCACAGGGCTCTGTGTGACTGCGCAGCTCACAGGTCCATGAAGCTGGCCCTACCCAGAACTGATCCCTTCACATTTGGAAAACAGCCAGTTAAGCCAATAGTGTTTACTCACCTTCTGACACTCTGTCCCCGAAAATTTTGTTTTGAGATTATTGGCCGCAAAACCCGATGGATTGGCTGCCTACCAGTTGGAATGGGGCTGTAATAACCAATCAGACCTACATAATAGCTGGCCACATTTTTTTTATGTGGATAGATTATTTTATTTATTTTTTATTTTTTATTTATTTATTTTAATTTATTTTGGTATCATTAATCTACAATTACATGTGCAATATTATGGTTATGAAACTACCCCCTTCATCAGGTCCCTCCCGCCAATCCCGTTACAGTCACTGTCCCTCAGCATAGTGAGATGCTATAGAGTCACTACTTGTCTTCTCTGAATTGTACAGCCTTCCCCGTGCCCCCCCCAACATTACATCTGCTAATCATAATGCCCCTTTTCCCCCCTTTTCCCCTTTATCCCTCCCTTCCATCTCAGTCCCTTTGGTAACTATTAGTCCGTTCTTGGGTTCTGTGAGTCTGCTGTGTTTTGTTCCTTCAGCATTTTTCTTAGTTCTTATACTCCACATATGAGTGAAATCATTTGGTACTTGTCTTTTTCAGCTTGGCTTGTTTCACTGAGCATAATACCCTCTAGCTCCATCCATGTTGTTGCAAATGGTAGGATTTGTTTTCTTCTTATGGCTGCATAATATTCCATTGTGTATATGTACCACATGTTCTTTATCCATTCATCTACTGATGGACACTTAGGTTGCTTCCATTTCATAGCTAT